>JBBYHQ010194488.1:0-24811 GCA_038382645.1 Spergularia azorica
GATGGCAGTAGGATTTTCAAGGAAGAAAATGACGGGGTGGGTGGGTTGACTGGGTTCATGTGAAGAGAGAGAGAGAGTGATGGGTGATTTTTATTTTATTTTATTTTATTAAAGTTAACGGTGGTTAAGGGGCTGTTAATATTTTGGGTACCACGTGCACACTTGCAAACTTGAAGGGTAGTTTGTGCAGAAACTTGGTAAGTTGGGTATCATGTGCAATCAAGCAAAGTTTGAGGATACCACTTGAATTTTCCGTTACCCTTTAATTTGTTCTTAAACTCGATGTGACATATGGTGCATCACAATACATTGTCCTCAAATCTAAATTAGCTTCTACCAATTTGAAAACTAGTGAATCTCCGCCTCCAACGGTCAATTTTGTTTAGCATCATCATCCTTAATTACATGGGCCCACGGCTTCCTTTTGATATCCAATTAACAAGCTCCGAATTATAACGTGAGCTAGCTTTCTTAACTTCCATGCAACTGCGTACCATTCGTTGCCTAATTTGACCCAGTTCGATTAACATTGTAGTATTGTCATAACTTGTAGCTTGTACCATAAGAGCAATCAACGACGTTTAAGATGAATTGCCTCCCTAATTGTTTTTTCCCGGCATAAATCCGAATTGGTTTGCAGTGATATTCACGCATGAATGCATATGAGGCACTCTCAACATTCAATTTGAATTATTGTTAGATCTTTATGCAGTCGAACCAAATTTCCGATGATATGAAGGGGTAAAAAAAAAACTATATATAGTTTATGTTTGGTAAAGTTAGTTGAAACAGTAGCCGGTAACTCAAATAGTAGCTAGACAATGATGAAATGGTAACGGGAAATTGACGTGACAACTACCGTATACTCCTTATGATAAACTATTTCCTCTATTTCATTTATTGACGTTATATTTTGCGTTTCCTCAATTATCCACCCTTTTTGACAAATAAAATCATGACCTTATCACTAAAACTCAGCAGAATAAGCTGAGTGATAATCTACAAATAAAGTTCGATCCATAAAAATATGCGTATGATGAGTGTATGACCTTAGCTTGTGAAGAAAAGTTAAAAGATGGGGGGTGGGAAATGCAAAAGAAAGCAGAATCCACCCTTGTTGAAAAAGCTGCTTAGCTTCTACTTTCGCAAAGCTTACTCATCGTCCATACTCCATACGGTATACGGCTAAAAAATGAACATCATGAGAAATTGGTTTTACTTTATTATAGGGTTTTTGGTCGAACCACACCTATTAAAACTCAATTTTTGTCATACCACACCTATTATAATTTTTTTTGTCCAACCACACCTAATAAATTTTTTTTCTTTGTTGGACTACACCTTACCAAATCTATTCTTTTTTCTCTCTCTTCAACCACCCCCAAACTCACCAGCCTTCACCACCACCCACCTACCACCGTACAACCATACTGACTACCCTCAAACTCCGCGCCTTCACCACCGCATGGCCGCAAGTGGCGGCGCGAGCCCATGACGACAGATTCTGGCCGGCGTCGTGGCACCAACAACACCCAATAACCTCTTCTCTTCATTTTCACTCTCCTCAACCATTGAACATTCACCACCATTTCCCGCGTTATATCCCTAATATCTGTCGCCGCGTCGACCCTCTCTGACTTATTGCTCGAGCGTCTCCGGCAAGTTTTGGCCGGAGATGAGTGATTTGGGGCTTATATGTTGGGTCACGGGAAGCGGGTAAGACAATGGGGCAGGCCAACATTCATCAGGCTGGGCTCGCGCCGCCACCTTCTGCCCAACGGTGGTGAAGGCGGGGAGGTTGGTGTGGTTGACGGTGGTGGGTGGGTAAGGCTAGGGGAGGTGTAGTCTAACAAAGGAAAAGATTTTATTAGGTGTAGTTGGACAAAAAAAATTATAATAGGTGTGCTTTGACAAAATTTTAGGTTTAATAGGTGTGGTTCAACTAAAAACCCTTTATTATATGATTGTGATATAATTTTTTTTTTATTTTTTACAAAGGTAAGAACATGTACGCAAAGCGTACCAGATTAGGTAACCCTTCTACCCAGGGTATCACCTAGTCTGTCAGAAGACGAAATACAAGAGAGGTGGTAAGGAGGTGGCAGGGGTATATCCTGAGTCTTTAGGATGTTGAGACCCCATTTAGCCACCCAATCAGCCGCTTGGCTAGTTTCACGGAAAATATGCGAGATTGTGTGGTGCCGAAAATGGTGTAGCAGTTGCATTGCATCGCGGATAAGAGTGTCGATGCGCCATGGGCAACAGAAGGTGCCCCGGAGGCAGTTGATGACAACTAAATTGTCTCCTTCAATCTGCAGTTCCTCAATGTTGAGTTGTATGGCAGCAAAGAGGCCATTGCGCAAGGCCGTGGCTTCAGCAACCAGGATTGAGCACGCTCCAAGGTTCGTGGAGGAGATGCGTACGGGTTCTCCGGTACTGTCGCGAATAATGAACCCAGCGGCCGCATGTCCATTTGCTAACGATCCATCGAAATTTAACTTGAAAGCCGGTGCGGGCGGTTGTTGCCATGGAGTATGGCGATCGCGGTCTTGATGTTGTCCCGCTCCGGAGGATGAAGGAGGAGGCATAGGTTGAGCCTGGGAAATTTGTTGTTGATCGATCTGAACTCTGGTTGTCCATTCTTCATACGCCGACCTGCTTTTAAAGACAACTGTTAGAATATTAAACCGGGAAGAGCGGAATACTGCTGCATTCCGTCCTTTCCAGATGAACCAGAGGATAAAGCTCAGACGCTCGAATTGGGTTTTAGAGCAGCCGTCACGGTTGGAAAAGAGGGAGGCTAGAGTAGTGGTGGTTAGATGAAGTTCTAACCAATAGCGAACCATTGGATGAGTCCATATTAACTTGACCACCTGACATTGCAAGAAAAGGTGATCATCTGTTTCATCAGCTTGCTAAGGAAGTCCCTGGCTGAGAATTTGCCATAGGAAAATGAGTATTTTAGGAGTAACATCAAGATTCCATATCCATTTAAACGTCCAAGATTCCGTGGGTGGTAAGTCATGGTCCATGTGGCAGATTTGACAGTGAATTCACCGGTAGACGAGGCTCCCCAAGTCCCCAACAAAATGTATCTGGGACAGGGGAGGAGGGAAACGGAATGCCTGAAATAACTTGGACTATAAATGAAGGGAGAATGGAGGTAAGGGCTCGCATATTCCAGCTGCCATCTGTAATAAAATGGGAGACTCTTAGCGAGAGGTCTACTGAATTTGTCGGGATCTGTAGAGTTTGGAGTAGGTCGCACGGATAACACCAGTTATCAGTCCAAAAGGATATAGACTTGCCATCTCCAACTTTCCACCGTATGCCTTTGCGAATAATTTCACGAGATTGAAGAATATGGCGCCAGATCCAGGAGTCTGACTATTTTGCTTTTGTATTGATTGTGATATAATTTGTTAGTACATGTACATGCCCCATTTTGTAGAACACTAAACAAAATCCGTAAATCAATTCAAAAAAGTTTAGGAGTATAGTGTTCGAAAAAATGTCCGAAGTATTACAATTTTGCCTTATGAGTGGTGAAAATTGATGGTGATTAGTTTAGTGAAGAGCTATTCGTCGCCCATGTTTTACTATTTTCGCCCAATTTTTTAATTTTTTTTCCAATTATACCCTTCCCTACTTGAATTACTTGATCAATATCTCATTCCTCCAAAATTATTATCTCACTCAAACGATGGTCATAAGACTCATAACTCATCTCTAGTTCCCACCCCAACATCCACCACCTACCACCAGCACTATAGCCTTCAACCACCACAATTGTAAACTCTAGCGGTACCAATGTCGTGATTAACATAGATTGTTCGATATCCTTAGCATAGTCAAGAACTTATTACTAGTTACAACGTCTTATTTCACATAAGAGAAGGGTTAACGAAATATTCGTCCTTGTCTTACACAGTAGAGGTCTTGACAACACGACCATTGCTTGAACCCGATTGAAGATATAACGTCAATCTGGGATTGATTGGCGAATCATAGAAAAGCGGCAATCGGCAATTTCAAACGCAATTTGTGTTTTTATTAGGAATTGAATATACGATTTGATGAAGAAAATCTCATGCAGATGTGAACGAAAAGGAGTAAGGGGATGTAGAATTTACTAGCAAAATTTAGAGAAAATAAAATTTCTTACAAAAATGGTGTTGTCATGCCGTCAACATTGACAACAATGGTGTTGAATTGTCGAAAAATGGTGAAAGATGAGTGATTTGATAGTGTGAATTAGGCGTGGGAGATAGGGAGGGTCTGGGAATCATATGAGTTTTAATTTTTTTACGGGAATTAGATTGAATTCCAAATGTTGTAGGGGTATTATGGGAACAAGGTGGGCGATATTAGTAAAAGGGTGGGCGACGAATAACACCTTCCTTAGTTTATCGTGCCTCAACTAGCATTCTCTATTCTCCAATGTAACACGTCAATCTTTATTACTCGTTTACTATTCAAATAAGAGACGTCGCCACAGGATTACATCATACTCCGTAAGGGTTTTTCTAATGTGTGCCTACATGACACATGTTAAATGGAAAGGAAATAAAGAGAGTCGTCTACACACGAGCAACACCATGCGAACCCAATTAATCTTCTACCCCTGAGGCCTGAAATATCAATTGTTTAAAAAAAAAAAAAAAATCCAAACGACGTCCTATTTACAGTTACAGGGTTACTAGTAACTAGTAGTGGTACTTGAATCGGACGGTTACATGACATGTAACCAAATGCATTAATCACCCAACAAAACTAGTAAGCCAAAGTACTATGCCTATTAATTCTTCATACGGCGATGTGAATCCCAAAAATTAACTCTTCTTTCGTCTTTTGCTTGAAAATGACTTGTTATTGTTAAACTGATCCCTTTAAAGGTGAACTGGTTTTAGCTTGTTATTACTAGTTTACTACATTTGTTCAATTTCGTAATTAGATATACTTCGTAAAATTTACTTCAACAAATGTGTGAGACAGTTTCGTCAAGGTACACTTTTAAAACTCATATTTTGATTTGGCAACTAATGAACTCGTTGAGGGGTTGTTCTAATCAATTGAAAGTCATATAACACGTTTATTATATACCAATCTCTCAGTTTAGAGCGGACCTTTTAGTGTCATTCTTAACAAGCGAGTAAACCAAACACATTAAAATTACAAAAAAAAAAAAATACAATTTACAAAACATTACAAACGCTTAGATCACCAGTTCACCCACATACCCCCTTCCTTTCACTAAATTCTTCGCATCTTATTTGAATACGTGAGAGTAATTCAACATAACTTAAAGAGCCTAAAAACCCGAAGGAATTAAAAAATCAAACTCACGTGATAGGAATTCAACATAGCCTTATTGTAAACTGATATTGTCACGGCAAGTATTAACATATTCACACTATTTTACGTCTGACAAATCATAAACCCACGCGAATTGATAACTCGTCAAATACAAAACAACATGAATCAATTAGTTCATGCCGTGTTATGCCCACACTAAACTAAAAATTCAAAAAAATTACCATAGAGTAAAACATTTTCAAACTCCACAAATTAAACTTATCTGATCGAATAAAAAGCAAAATGAGATTCTCTTAAAAATTCCTCAGCACTGCAAAAAGGAGTGGGAAGAGAGAGAAAGAGAAGAAATAGAGCTGTTGTAGTTGTAGAGAGAACAAACAAGGTGGTCGAGGTCGGTTGGTCCCACAAGTCCCACACATTTTCTCTCTCCTCCCTCTTCTTCATCTCCTCTCCCAATCTCTCTCTGAAACGCGCTTGCAAATTCCTCTCTCTCTCCTCTTCTCTTCTCTGTAAATGGTGTGTTGAATGTGGATGACCTAACTCACACTTTCTTCTTCTTCTTCTACTCTAATAGAGCTTCCTTCCTCGAGAAGCTCTCCTAAATCCTCCCACTATTTGCTCCAATTTTAAAAGGGTTTTCATATTTTACCCCCAATTTGAAAACCCACTTCTTAGTTTTTCCCCAAACCCCCCTCATTTTTCTGGGTTTTGAAATTTAATTGAATTTTCTAGGGTTAGGTTTTCATTTTTCCCCAATTAAAATTGAATTGGGGGTAAAAAAAATGAAGAGAGGAGGGGGAAAGATGGAGACTTTTGTGGGGATAACACGAGCACGATCGGTACAAATTCTGGGATTATTAGCCTTACTATATATGATCTTCATGACATTTGAAGTTCCCTTTGTTTTTCGAAACGTTTCAAATGATACTTCCTTAGACGTTTCGTTTCAAAGCGACGCGTTTGGTGGGAGACCACAGCAGCTTGATAGTGAAGAAGAATTGCAGGCGAAGGAAGCTCCGATCCGACCGTTGAAACAACCATTAAGAGTACCTGTACCTGTATCTTTATCTTCCTCAGTTTCGCCGAAACCGCAACGGCGTATGCGAGAATATACGACACTCTCCGGGCTAATCTTCGATTGGAGAGCGTTGAATAGTAGCGAGAAAGACGGGTTTTCAGGGCTGCATAAATCAGCGATAATGGCGTTCGAGTTGGGGGAGAAGTTGTGGGTTGAGTTGAAGTCAGGGAAGGTGAGAATTGAGGTGGAGAAGGAGAATCGGACCGAGTTACCGTGCCCGAACTCGGTCTCGTTGTCCGGGTCACAGTTTATGGGAAAAGGGAAGGTGATGGTGTTGCCGTGTGGGTTGACATTGGGGTCACACATTACTTTGGTGGCGAAACCGAGGATAGCACATGCTGAATATGATCCAAAGATATCAATGTTGAAGGATGGGGATCAGAGTGTGTTGGTTTCGCAGTTTATGATGGAGTTGATTGGGTTAAAGACCGTGGATGGCGAAGACCCGCCGCGGATTCTGCATTATAATCCGAGGTTGAAGGGGGATTGGAGTGGGAAGCCTGTGATTGAGCAGAATACTTGTTATAGGCAACAATGGGGGACTTCTGTTCGATGTGAGGGGTGGAAGTCTAAGTCTGAGGAGGAGACTGGTAAGTCTTCATCATCAAGATTGTTGCTTTTTTAGTTTTTGGTTTGATTGTGTTTTGTTTGTTGAGTTTGGTTTTGGTACATTTGAGTAATTGTAGATTGGATTGGTTGATTATGGTAAATTTTCAGGGTAATTGGTGAATTTGAAGGTTGAAATGAAAAAGGGTAGCTTTTTTGTTGTGTGGTGTAGGTTGATTTTTTACTGTTGATGACTAGATAATTGGTGGGTTTCTGTGGTAGGATTGTTCTAGATGTGTTTCAGTTGTGGTGAAGGGCTCATTTCAGCTGAATTAGAAAGACAGATTATCGAGTTTTCGATATTGTGAACCTTGTGCTAGAGTGTTCATTTGGTTCCTTTACCTAGTAGAAAATTCATTGATGAGCATTGAGTTAATGGACATTTTGCCTTCTATTTTGTCTTGATTACATGCTTCTTGTGTTACACAGTTGATGGTCTTGTAAAGTGTGAGAGATGGATCCGAGAGGATGATAGTCATGCTGAAGAATCTAGGTCGACATGGTGGTTGAGTAGATTGTTGAGTCGGCCAAAGAAGGTGACAATGGACTGGCCTTATCCTTTTGCTGAGGATAAGCTGTTCGTTATGACTGTCAGTGCTGGTTTGGAGGGTTATCATGTCAATGTAGATGGGAGGCACGTCACGTCCTTTGCTTATCGCACAGTGAGTGGCATTCAGAACTTGTTTGAGGATTGTCGGTTCTTGTTTATGTCCTTTTTCTGATTTGTTAATGTTTGCAGGGCTTTTCTCTAGAAGATGCAACTGGCTTAACCTTGAATGGTGACGTAGATGTGCATTCTGTATTTGCTGCTTCTTTGCCATCGTCACATCCTAGTTATGCTCCACAAAGACATCTGGAGATGTCTAGCAGATGGCAAGCTCCACCTCTTCCTGATGGTCCTGTGGAGCTCTTCATTGGTATCCTTTCGGCGGGAAACCATTTTGCTGAGAGAATGGCTGTGAGGAAGTCTTGGATGCAGCACAAGCTTATCAAAAACTCGAAAGCGGTTGCTCGTTTCTTTGTAGCACTGGTTAGTCACAACATTTTCATGCACCTTTTACCCCTTGGAGCTTTCTTTTAGTTTGGCCGTCTCTTTATGCCATGTTAATTCAATGCCTTCTTTTTTTCAGCATTCTAGGAAAGAGGTGAATGTTGAGTTAAAGAAAGAGGCAGACTTTTTTGGTGACATTGTAGTAGTCCCTTACATGGATAACTATGACCTTGTTGTTGTGAAGACTGTGGCTATTTGTGAATACGGGGTAAGGCATTAATTATGAATAGACATCGCTATTTCTGAATTCCAGGCAAACAGCATTTTTGAGAAACGTTCTTTTGGTAACAGGTTCGTACAGTGGCGGCGAAGTATGTCATGAAGTGTGATGATGACACTTTTGTGCGCGTTGATGCAATCCTAAGAGAAGCAAACAAAGTTCCTGAAAGTAAGAGCTTGTATGTGGGTAATATCAACTACTATCACAAGCCTCTGCGCCATGGTAAATGGGCTGTTACATATGAGGTAAGTCTTGTACCGCGAAATGCCTTATTTTTCTTCACCTACACCTGGTTTGTCGCGTTCATTTCCTTCCTGTGTATAAAAGCTGGATCTTTGCGATATATTTGTTGGTGTTTTTGAGTGTATTTCCTTCTGTAAGGGCGATTGGCTTAAGATAGATACCATTCCAAACAACCACATTTGGTATCTTCGCTTGTGGTCTTCACTCTTCAGTTTTTATGGATCCTAGATTGAAGAGAATACGTATTTCCTTGTTTTGCGTTTGTAAATATGGTATGTTGCTTCGATTATCTAGTGTGGTCAACGTTTCCTTTTCCCGTCAGGGCTATTGATTTTTGGAGCTTGTAACATGTTTATGGGATTACTTAATTATGTCGTCTGTTTTTAGATAAAAATTAGTACTTTTCTGGTGTAACAGCAGGCTTGCCTACAATATTCATCATGCAATTGCTATTTCTTATATTATGTGGTAGTTTTGACAGTTTGAGTAATGATATATTGTGTACTTCTGAGTTGTAAATGTGGCTGGAGAAGTCCTTCTTTCTGTATGTTATTGCTAAAGTATCTGGCGGCATGTGACCCAAATTTTTAAGTGCATTGTCTGGTACTCTGGTATCATTGCTGAATGGTTGGCTATCTTATTGAATGACTTGAAGTTAATACCACAACTTTGTGTACTCGGTTCAACTGACTCGTCTTTCCTTTCCTTGCGCGATTCAGGAATGGCCAGAAGAAGATTATCCACCTTACGCAAATGGGCCGGGTTACATATTATCATCAGATATTGCGCACTTCATTGTCTCCGAATTCGAGAAGCATAAATTAAGGGTAAGCTACTACTCGATCCCAACAAACTAACCATGCTTGTCTCAGCCCCGTCCCTCTCCCCTTGTTTTCCCCCTGTTGTAGTTCAACTGTTTTAGGATTACTTCTGTTCTGATGATATGTCCTCGCATATCCTATCATGCAGCTGTTCAAGATGGAAGATGTGAGTATGGGAATGTGGGTAGAACATTTCAACAGCACTAGGCCAGTTGAATATGTACACAGCCTGAAGTATTGCCAGTTTGGTTGTATAGAAGATTATTACACAGCGCATTATCAATCCCCGAAGCAAATGATCTGTCTGTGGAACAAGTTGCAACAACTAGGTCGCGCTGTTTGCTGTAACATGAGATGATAGTTTCCCTGAGGGAAACCCTGTTTCCCCTTCCGCAATGGAATAGATAGCAATTTTGAAGCCAATTCCGTCGTCTTTTGTAAATTCTGCAAGGGTCCAATTAGGTTTGTTCTCTAGTCTCTAGAGCCTCGTAGGTTGCCATTTCCCATATTCATTCATTATTTCACCCTCCCCTCCCCTTTTCTCCATTTCCATTCTCTTTGCTTAATTTATCGCCAGGCGACCTGTGAAGTTGATGATGAGAATGCAGCCTGGCGAACGTCTTACTCGGTCCATGGCTGACTTGTAATTTAATGTAGAAAACAGTACATGGAAATGAAATTTTCAAGTTTCCACTCCCTTGTTGTGCCAATGTATTTCCTTGACCCTGATCGGTTTAATCAGTTGGTGATGGTACCGTTCCTTTTACCGTTTCTGTCATGTTACGTCAGGCCTGAGTAGTTCATGCCGGTGTTGTACACCTACGTCTGAAACGAGTTAACACGTTGCGGCTTGACCGGGAACAAGCTCATCATTGGCGAATTCAGGTGGTCCAATTTATGGTTTATCATGGCTTTTAGGCGAAGTTGTGGGTGCCATCCACAAGAGCGCATAGCCACAAGTCTACAACCTTTCTCACCAATTATAGGTGCATGGGTCCTTTTGCATTGAGGTCGTCTTGTTTTTTCTTGTAGAAAACACTCAAAAACAGTAACAAATATAGTAAGTTGGAGACCCGTTTATAGTTGTTTCTTCTTCTCATTTTTCGAGCGAGGAGAAATCTACTATGTCGAAGCCTATATTTGGTGCAACCAGCCCAATATAAACTAGCAGATAGCTGCCGCTAGTGGATGTTTGAACTTGTGACATCCTAATAGCGGGTTCAAATTTACGACGAAAGATTAATCCTTTACATCAATTAGTTCGGTATATGTTAGTATGATTCATAATTTCACTTCTTATCTTTTGGAATCGGAATATGAAAAAGAATAAAACTTTGATGTATCGGTTTCGAAATGATTTGAGACCGATTAAGCTATCTTTAACTCAACCATGGTTAGATGGTGAAACGACGGAGTATAATCTCTCAATTAGTTGGACAAAAGTTAAAGAGCAAGAGTGGAACAAAATCTAAAATATTCTTCATATGATAATGACCAAAACGTTATATATCACGTCCTAATTAAACAAATGTATAATAATTGATGAAACGTAAGGTAAACAATTTGACTACACCTTGTCACAAACACAATAGCCCATCCACTAACATATGTCTACCATTTCAGATTTCCAATATAACAACGTTATTTTGTCTCACAAACCCAACAATGTTAGTACAAATAAACCTTACATGTTTAAATATAAGATTATATTCATCAAATTTGCATACCATTTTCATTTTTTTTAGCATTGATGTTGTTATATTATGACACTAGTAGTCAGATGTGACCATCGCCATAACTCTAGCCTATAAAGGTCTTGGGAAATTGGCTAGTTGGAATCGTTTGGCTCGACTTAAGATACAAGAGTTCATTCTATGCTGTGAAATCTAATCTACGATATGAAAAAATAAAAAGAAATTGAGGGCGTACGACTAGAGGGTGCAAATGCAAAGTTAAAAGTGTGTGATGAAAACTTGAAAAGTATTGTTTGCACACCAGATTAACTAGTATTTTATTGGGCTGACCCAATGGGCCTTATTAATAGTATAGAATAAAGTAGTACATGAAAGCTACCATCGAGATGAACTAAGATTCTCTAACTGTAGTTCTCATTATTGCTGTCTTTGGGTACCAACGGCCAAATCCCAAGGGATATTTTGATTTCTTTGTGATGTAGATGCCATTTCATTAAACTTGTCCTCTGTCTTTTATATCGAATTGGGTTCCGAAATGCCCCGCATGCCTTGGCCATTCATAACATAAATTAGCATTCAGATCTGTACAAATATCAGCTAGTAAGATTACGAAGACCGAGAGATACTTCGTGGCAAAGGAGTCCCATAAGTATCGGTGTTGAAGCAAGACTAAAACCGTGACTCATGTCGTGACTCGTGACTAGTCCAATAGTTGGATAATTTTCGACTCGACGGTGTTGTGAATGTGGCCGAATATGTGTTTGTAAATGTGGTCAAACAATATGTAAAAAACATCTTAGCCAAGCCTATACGAACACTCAAAGGGAGATCACGTTGAGACCCATAAAAGAGCTTGCTCAAATGAACAGACCCAAAAACCGAGAAATTGATCCAGAACTCAATAGAAATAGAAACTACTATAAGTCTATAACGAGTTTTAGCCATCGATCCCAAAAAATTAAGAAAAAATAAACTATAGGTCTATAACATTGATAGCAAATCTAGTAAATTATACATGTGTTTTTCATGATTCATCACACCTTTTAACTATATGCCCTAATCAGTAATCACCTACACAAAACAATCAACATGTATCATCTACCTTATTGGGGTGAATTAATACAGTGGCCCACCCGTTTGGGTGTCGGTTTAACCCGAATGTGCTGTTGACTTGACCTTTCTAAAGTCCAATAAAGAATACATTTCTCTTACTTTCAAGCCATCCAAACACTCCCTTCCACACCAAATTATAGATTTGTTGCAAAACAATTTATTTATTTTATTTTTTAATAAAACTCAAAAAATTAGTAAACATGAAGTTAGTGGCAGTCCATCATCAATACTATAGTAATGACCTACCTTCTCTACTTCATCATTTATCTTAATTACACTTTTTTTTTAAAACTAAACTTAACTAATCATGATTTATGATCATAATCTCAAATCATCATTTCATTGACTTTTAATTCTATCTATATAGTACTTACATAGTTGCATACCCATCACACTTTCTTAGCATCTTCACACAAAAAAAACCATCCAAACACTCCCTTATTATTACTCCCCTTGAAAAATCTTCATAATCCCAACAAATTTTATATTTTCTTCCTCCTCAACTTTCACTACCCAGATTGTGGGAAGAAACATCAAATATGTCATCTTATTGTAAACTTACATAGAAAGATTTTGTTGGGTGATTAAGTTTTGGGATTAAATTTGTTGTTTTTCATAGAAACTTGTTGTTGAAGATGGATGAGAAGTTAGTTCCACAGCTGAACAAAACAGAATCAGGCAGAGTTGGAAGACTTGAGAGATTCTCCCATTATGTTGGTAATATAACTTTTCTTTCTTTTTATATTACTCCACTTTTGTTTTTGTTTTTACTGTTTCTGCTGCTTTTCAAAGTTTTGTTGAAATCGAGATGTTTTGCTAGCTCAACTGGTAAGATTGTCGTGAACGTAACGAATAGTTACGTACTTACATCTCATTAAGCCAATCTGCATTTGTGAGAGAAGCTGGCTAGGCATTATCATCATCGTTCTTGTCTGGGTTGACAAATTATGAAATTTAGATCATTTGTGTAGTCTGGATTTAACTATTATTTTATTAGTTTGAGGCCGGTCATCATGTTAATATGGGTTGTTGACTTGTAGTTTTTTCGTTATTTGTAAATGAAATTGTTGCGTATTAACTACTACTTCTAACTTACATTTGGGAATGATGTGGTCGTTAAATATTTGAACTGGAAAGCTAGTAGAACTTTTCAATCATCTCTGAGTAACAATCATATTTTTGTAGTCCATTGTCACAATGTCATCAAGTTTTCATTTCTAGAGATGACTCGACTACATGTGTATTTCGGTGGTAAGAGAAAGTCGTAATCATAGTTATGATGCTAATAAAATTCCGAACATAGTTCATACATATAAGGTGTAACCGATCAATGGTCATATCAATCGAATTAGTTGACGCCTACATATAACGGAACAAATTAGAAACATGAATTGCAAAAGTACATGACACATGGTCGATTCTTACACATTTGACCCTTGATAATCTCGTGTGTTCACAATCACAAGAGAAGTTTACCTCCGAATTTTGCAATTTTGAAGCCATCAAATACCATCTTTCGCTTTCGGTCAATAAAGTTTGCCGTCCATATAATGACATGAAAAAAATCTAGTGTCCTTCAATACTGTAGCTCACCGAAAATTGGTTATTGAATGCATTCTTAAGTGAGCAAAAGAATTTTTTTATCAAAGTTTCAGTATCATCGTACTCGTATCTAATGTCACGCTATTTTCGAAATCCTTTTTAGGATGTAGCCTACATTAGTTCAGTTACGATTTGTTAATTTAGAGAATATCGTTGGTGATTGTGGAATGTATAAAAGTTTTGCATGTATGTCTAATCATTAGTCTAGACTTTTGGTTGATTTGATTCACTAACATAAATCTTGATCGATTTACTCAATCTCTTCATCATGCATGGGACAATTTTACTACCCATGCGCCATGTGACATTAGATGGTATAATTTCAAATTTTCGGACGTAGTCAAGTATGGGCTTTGCATATTTATGGAATTATAGAGCATGTACTCCATTTGTTGTTATATTTAGTGTTTCGTTTAACAATTCAAGGAAACGATGGGATAGTCTAATTTAATGTTCGCATTTTGATTCGATTCTTGTGGTATGTAGCAAGACAAATTGGGTTCGATGATCCGAATGAGTGTGCACAATTATGCAAGTTAGCAAATGATTACTTGAAGAAAACAGAGGGATGCGAGAGCAACATCTTCGAATTTCTTGCCAATGAACCAGACGCAGAATCGCTATACGTCAAATTGATTGAAGAGATTGATAGATGCATTCTTAGCTATTTTTCATTTAATTGGAGCCAAACTTCTTTGATGATCAATCAGGTAAATTTCTCAAAATTCTTGTACCGATGTTTTATACAAAGCTGAAAATTTTACTATGTCGACTCTGAAATTTATAAGATAAAACGATCACCAAAACTAATATCAAAATCAATCGAATGTAATGTATATATGTTTGGAATTAAAGGTGTTAAACAAAGACGACGTTGAGAGAAAAACAAAGCTTAAAGACCTTGTGATGGCAGCTACAAGGTTAGTCATACTCTAATTAAGCATCTAATTCTCTCTTCTATAGTTAACGTTTAGTGGTTTTTTAAAATTTATTTATTAAGCATTCTCTCTATTTTTCAATTTGTTTTTGTTCGATTTTATTCTTTTCACATATTTAAACACGTTGTCTAAGGAAAAACCGAGCCAGCAAGTCGTAAAGTCATAAAATAATGTACAGCACGAACGATTTTGGTAGGAAGTGCAAATCAAGCTACCAACTGTTATTGTATATTATACTATGTACACATATCTGATCTAAGTAGAAGACGACAAAATGTAACAGGGGATATGCGTTTGCAATTACATCATTGTCCTTTAGGTAGTAATGCAGTCCACATAAATTAAGCATTATTATTTGTTAGATTTAGAGATATTGATTTTGTGATGATTGATCTTCATTTCAATAAGATGAGGTATATGTGTAGTTAGGTAATGTCGGAAGTGTTTGATCACTATTCAGCATAAAACAAACAAATATGTATTTCGCAAGTAGTTTATAAGATCGTCTAATAGACTAATACGCTTGCTCTTGTGGTTGTCGATTAATTGGACTTGGAAGTATTGGTAAAATAATGGACAGCCAATTTGTCCCTAAATGATCTTTTTCATTGACTTTTAATTAATAAAATAAATAAAGTCGTTACATGTAAACGCCAAGATAAATTTGCCTACACATATAGTTAGATTAATACTAGAATGTTACATGATAAGGAGTAAGACACAATTGTCGGGGTGTGACTTTTTTTTCCTATTTTATGTAGACTTTCAACATTTTGCGTTGATAGTATGAATTAGAGATGGAGATTAGAGAGTAACATTATCACTTGCCATTGCTGTTCTTCATGGTAATGAAATTACTCAATTAGTGAATTTTTGAACGTGACCGGACGAAGAAAGTATATAGAATCGATCTTCTAAGTTGTATGATTCCAATGTATTATTAACATGATCAACTAAACAAAATGTTTAACTTTCTGATAAAACGGAGGGAGTAAATCATTTTGCGTTGATAATGATTTAACTTTCTGATAAAACGGAGGGAGTAAATCATTTTGCGTTTAACAAAATGTTCAACATTTTGCGTTGATAATCTGAATTAGAGAGGAGATATAGAGAGTAACATTATCACTTGTCATTTGTATTGTTGTTCTTCTAGGACTGAAATTACTCAATTAGTGAACGTGAAAACGTGATCGGAAGAAGGAAGTATTTAGAATCGATCTTCTAACTTGTATGATTCTAATGTATTATTGGCATGATCATCTAAACAAAATGTTTAACTTTCTAATAAAACGGAGGGAGTAAATCATGATTTGGGGCCAAGTAACTAAAGAGTGTAAATATAAATTATGAAATGTAGGAAACAAAGATTTGAAAGAGTAGAGAAGAGCTTGAAGGTGACAAGAGTGTTTTCAACATTAGTGGAAGAAATGAAGGCAATTGGTGGGATCTCTCCTAATGGCAATGGTGAGTCCAAGTGTACGGAGGTGATGGTGCCCATGGCTCACAACAAGCGAAGTCCGGTGCTCCTCCTCATGGGCGGTGGCATGGGTGGTGGCAAGAGCACTGTCCTCAAAGACATTCTTAAAGAGTAATAATCCTCTCTTCCTCCTTTACTTTTCGCGCTTTTCTCGAACTGTATGGAACTGCTTAGGTAGGACCATCCTACCAAAAACCGAGTTGATTGAATTATCATTTATGTTTCTAAATTATCATGATCATAAGGTGGAAAGGATGTTCCCTAATAATGATTCTAAATATATTGTAATCCCTAATTCCCTACAAAAGTTCTATTCCATTGACTAAATGTTTCATTAGTGATTAATTAGTATATGTTGATGCAGGCCATTTTGGTCAGGAGTGGCGGCAAATGCAGTAGTAGTGGAAGCCGATGCTTTTAAAGAGACAGATGTAATCTATAAAGCCCTTAGTTCTTTTGGTCATCATGGAGATATGCTCCAAACTGCTGAATTGGTACCATTTCTCGCCCTTTCTAATTTTCTTCATCACATAGTTGACATTACCATCACCCACTTTTGATGTTAGAGTATATAATCTCGACAATTACCCAATAAGTATCATATAAGACCGTCTCTGGTCTCACACTAGGAGACCAACTATGCAGATACTAGACTTACTAGAGGTTGCTTTATGATTTGTCATAATGATTGTCAGTCACTCAATCGCGCCTATTATAATCTCTAATTGAAACAGACTAAACATTAGACATGTTGATTTAGACATGTTTGGTAGTAAGATTTTTGATCTATTAAAAGGCCGGCTAATTTGATCAATTATAAGGTTTGGTACATATGGGTACATTGGATCTCATCATTTCAGGTTAGTGAATGATTGAGTTCATATAAGATTTGCAAATCTTGAGTCTTAAGAGTTGACTTCTATTCATGTATGTACTCATGCAAGCACTATGCAATTAAAGTAGAAACGTGCAAGAATATGACAAAGAGATAAATGCAATTCAGGGATTTTGAGTCTTTGACATAGAGAGTGATTTAGAAGTTGAGCACTTGAGCCAATGGGCCGGTCCAGACCACCTCACTCGGGATTAGCACGGCCAATGGTCGAGTTTGGCCCTCGTAGCCACTACATTGTGTATTGGGTTGGCTACAAAAGTTAGTGTAATGACAATTGCGTCTCCTAATTAATCAAGAAACTATTCAATAGTATATACTCCCTCTGTCCCTTTGTAATATTCCCATTATTGGACTTATATATGACGGTCTTTCAAAATGAATAGGTGCACCAGTCATCAACAGATGCAGCATCATCCTTGTTAGTGACAGCGTTAAATGAAGGAAGAGATGTAATCATGGACGGAACATTGTCTTGGGCACCCTTTGTAGAGCAAACAATAGAAATGGCTCGAAATGTACACAAGTCTAGGTATCGAATGGGAATTGGCTACAAGGTCTCCGAGGATGGCACCATCATCGAGAACTATTGGGACCGAGTTGAAGATGACGAGCATGATGAGAAATCCAAGCAAGACAAGGACAGGAAACCTTACAGAATTGAGCTTGTTGGTGTTGTTTGCGATGCATATCTCGCCGTTGTCAGAGGTATAAGGTAATTAGCTTAACTACTTACCTAGTACTCTACAGTATTCTTTTTAACGTAATTTCATTTTGGGTCATCTCGAAACAACCTCTATGCGACTTTAAGGTAGTGATGGTAAGACTGATACATTACATATGACCCCCTAACCTCGCTATAGGCAACATTTAACTGCATCGAAATGATCAAAGAGAATACACAGGACAGTAATGCTGCATTTATACACCTCCTTTGTATGTGCATTATTGGGTACTAAAATTGGTAATGGAATGTAACAGGAGAGCAATAATGGTAAAAAGAGCAGTAAGGGTGAAGTCACAGCTGAAATCTCACCAGAGATTCGCAAGTGCCTTCTCACAATATTGCCAACTTGTTGATAATGCCCGGCTTTATTGCACCAGCACAGTTTGCGGTCCACCCAGGGTACGTCCTTGTCCTTGTCTTTTCCCTCTCTTTTGCGTCATTGGATGGTACCGTAAATTTAATCGACTAATTTAAACGGCACCAAACGAAAATTACGATCCACAATTTGAAACTCTTGTGTCAAAATCATAACAAACAATGTCGAAATTTGGAATGATGCAGTTGATAGGATGGAAGGATGTAGCAAGCAGGTTATTGGTGGACGTTGAAGAAATCAAGTGTCTTACAATCCTAAGCGAGATCAACGACGGGGCCGAGTCCGTCTACGAACTGCACCCGGACCGAACCCCCTTAACCCATCCTGGCTCGGCCTGGAAAGAGATTGTGTTGGCACCATCAAGGCCCGCTATTCAGAACCACCTCAAGTCTGCTATTCTCAGATGTGTGAATATTTTATAGAGTCTGGCCCATTATTTCATTTCCTCCATTTGAGGAAAATATTCCTTCATTCAAAAAAATTATCCTGATTCATAATTGATTGATTTCTCAATGCTGCCCATTGTGTACATTTCTCGTTTCCTGAAGTGAGCCGTTTGCGAAAATGAAAAAACGAGGGTTGAACAAAGCAAACGATTAACAAAAACCGATAATTCAAGGTCGTACTTTCTAATACATTGGGACAAAATCGTACGGTATATGAAATTCAAAATTTTCACTTCAAAAATCTTATGGGATTCAAAATTTTCACTTCTAAAATAATACTCCATGAATTTCAAAACTTTGAAGTCATAATACATTTTGGCGCAAATACAAAAAGTTTCAAATCAACAAAAATTTAAACAATAATTCGAAAAATGCAAAGAAAACCGACAAAATCGTAAAACTCAAACTGCTGAATTTCATTGCAAACCAAATTTGCGAAGCTTTTTAATTTAATTTAATGTCTACATTAACCAGGGATTAATAATCATAACCCTAATTTCATAGACTAAACACTCTAATTAGATAATTAATTAAAACTACCACCAGTATTACCACCACCACCACCACCACCACATAAGAAAGCTATCGACAAATTTACATTATCACTAATCTCCTCATATCAAAACCCTAACATTCTCCAATCAATCAAATCATTCACTTCTTAGCCTTCTTCGCAGCCGGCGCCGCCACAGCCTTCTTCGCCGCCGCAGCCACCTTCTTCACCAGCGACTTAATACTCTTCGGCTTCTTCGCCTTGGACACAGCTGGAGGCGCCTTCTTCTTCATCGGCGACTTCACCACCTTCAAACTCTTACTCTTCACATCCTTCGTCACCTTCCCCTTCCCCTTCGCCGCCGTAGATTTAGTCGTCTTCGCGGCGGCGGTTTTGGTCTTCGCGGCGGCTTTCGGCTTCTCAACGGCGGCAGGCGCGGTGGTCTTGGCGGCGGCGGAGGAGGTCTTGGGAGGGAGTTTGAACGAGTTCTTGATCTTGACGAGCTTTCCGGAGAGGACGAATTTCTTGAGTTGTACGGAGAGAAGTTTCTTGAAGTTTGAAGGAAGATCTTTGGCTTTTTGTTCTTCTTCGATGTGTTTTGCGATTGCGTAGTGGCTTGATCCTGTTCTCTCCTTCAATGCTACCAACGCCTCCGTTATCATCTGCACGCATAAACACGCAACATTTTTCCCCTAAATTAATTCCTCTTTTTCAAACCCTAGCTTTTTTCCAAAACAATTTTCACGCTAAATCAAATCAATTTTTTTACCTAATTCTTCACAATTCATCAACATTTTCAACAAAATTCCGCATAATTCCTCAATTAAATTAATATTTCGTCACATTTACACAATATTTCAACATTCAGCGTAATTTTTCGGCGAAATCGTAGCAAAACATAATTTTAATCAGGATTTTACAATGTTTCCAACCTAGTCTTAAATCAAAATCAGCAGAGAAGCGTAATCATGAAGATACAAAATCAAAATCATCATTCCGAAATCAAATCAAATAAATCATTATATGCAGATAATTAATCGGAAAAAAAAGGAGAGTGAGAAGAAAGTAAACCTGGATGTAAGGAGGATGAGAAGGAGCATATTTGGAGGTTTTAGTAACAGCGGCTTTCTTAGCAGTAGTAGCCTTGGTACCTTGAGCAGCAACACCCATGGCTTCCGAGTATAACAGAATGCAAAACTTGTGTGGAGAGAGAGAGGGAAAAAAGGAAGCGTGAATGAGAAGCAGAGAAAATTCAGGAGGAAGTTTTTTTTGGGGAAGGGAATGTGAGATTATGGAGGAATGTGGGGATTTGAATGCATTTATAATGAGGAAGGGGGTGAGTTAAGAGTGTTGTGATTGGGTGAAAAAGTAACACACGGATCGATGACGTGGAGGGGAACGGGAGAGTGGCCGTTGGATGAGAAAGTTATCGACGGTTGTTGTTTTGTTTGAGATGGAGCACACGGATCGTGATCCGTGGTTTGGGAATTTTGGCGCTGGTTTTGGGTTTTCGGTTTTTGGTTTTTGGTTTTTTGGGTTTCAATTTTTGGTGTGCCGGGTGAGAGAGTGTAACGGATTTTTTGTGAAAGAAGCTTCAAGATCACAATGTACTCAATTGTTGTGGAAGGGATTTTTTTTTTTTTGGTTTTCTTTGTTATTGGATATCCGGCGGAGGTACCATATAATTTTGTATTCGTTTGGTGATCTAAACTTGATTCACAATAACCATATAACTATTTGTTACGTTACATGGACACTCGATAATTCATCCATTTTGCGCCTACAACACTGCATTTGTTTGAGGTTTAGCATATACTAGTAATGATGACTCGATATCTCTCTTATGTACTCTAGAAGAAGTGTGAAGATTTCGGAGAACCAATTTGGATTCATATCGAGTAGGTCAACTATGGAGGCATTTCATCTCATATTAACAATGAAGACTTACCGGGATAGGAAGAAAGACCTACATATGTTGTTCATTGATTTGGAGAAGGCGTATGATCGACAAGGTTCCAAGGGAAATGCTTTAGTGGGCCCCAACTAAGAAAGAAATTTCGCAAAAGTACATCGATATCATCAATTAGGACATGTATGAGGGAGGTAGTACGAGTGTACGAACTAGTATAGGGAAGTGAGAAGAGTTCCCTATTGCGATTGGAGTGCACCAAGAGTCAGCACTTAATCCGGTTCTCTTTGTCATAGTCATAGACGAATTGACGAGGTCAATCCAAGATGATGTTCACATATGATATAATATTGATCTCAAAAATGAAAGAAGGTCTAGAGAGGAGGTTGGAACTAGCTAGGGAGGCACACTTTAGAGTATAAAAGGGTTTTGGTTGAGTCAGAGCAAGTCCTAGTATTTGAAGTGTAAGTTCAACGGGATTAGGTGCCCGGAGACAAGGACAATCATGTTGGATGAAAAAGGTTGTTCAGGATCAGATTTCTTTCGACATTTGGGATTGATTATTCATAAGGATTGAGAATTGGATGGAGATGTAACCCATAGAATCAAATCAGGTTGGTTGAAGTGGGAGAATGCCACAAGGGTTTATGTGTGATCGAATGACGCCTAATAAGTTGAAGAGTAAGTTTTATCGAACGACAATTAGGCCGACACTATTATATGGCACAGAATGTTGGGTTGGGAAACAGCGTCACGTTCATAAGATGAGTGTGGCGGAGATGCGCACGTCACGGTGTATGAGTGAACATACAATACGTGATCGGTTAAAAAATGAAGTTATTAGGGAGAAACTAGAGGTTGCACCCATTGAGAACAAGATGAGGGAGACTGAAGTGGTATGTCCATGTGAGAAGAAGAGTAGAATAGTGGGGAAGTGATAATATTATCAGGATTCAAGGGTCGGAAAATACCCAAAATGACTTGAGTGAGCGTGATTAGAAGTGATATGAGCGTCGTAGGGCTTGAAGAGAGGATGATGTTCAAGAGGGCGACGTGGAGGGACTCTATCTATGCGGATGACTTAATTTGACTCTTATTTCTTTGTTTGGCTAACTATTTTTGACTTTCTAAAACTACGTTTGAAAGTATTTCAACACTTCTAAATGGTCCACAATGATTTTGAAAATTTATGGTACACACAAGACGGTTAGATGACTATTTATGTTAGTCGACCCTAAATCATTTTAGAAATAAGGGTGGTGGTTGTTGTTGTAATAATTGACACGTAAATGCTCGAGCAACAAAAAAATGACAAAATGACTAGTAATAATTGACACGTAAATTAACCAACTTAGCTAAATATTTAGAGTTTGAGCATTGTGATTCTGAAAACACGATGATGATGGTAACATTCATGAGGGAAATTTCGTAGCCTTATATGATCCCATTAGACTCAACTAAAGAATGGTGCATTATTACACCAGATCAAACTTGATCGAAACTTATTTATTTATAATCATAATAACAATAGTGCGGTAATACGTAGAACGAACCACACCATTATGATTGAAATACATACAAACATAACATAATAATCATATCATAAACTTGGATTATTAAGATACTTGTTCATGATTAAGTAGCAACAATGTATGTAGCTAGTTAGTTACTTGCTTCCTTGATTACCAGAGTGTAAGTCAGAGAAGTAACCTTGAGGGTTACTCTCAAATGAGCCCCTCGAAATGTGAGAAGATCCACCACTACCTGGTGCTACCATCATTCCTCCTCCACCTTTTCCACCTCCACCACCACTTCCGCCACCCCCACCACCACTATTTCCACCACCACCGCCACCTCCTCCGCCCTTTCCTCCTCCTCCACCACCACCACCGCCTTTACCACCCATGATGAATTGATGATGCTAGTCAAGTGATCCTAGATGAACTAGATGTGAGAATTGCGTGCTGATGAAGCTTTAGTACAATAAATGAGAAGATTGTTTATGAATGTAGTACATAGATGGTAAAATGAAGGTTGCTATTTATAGGTAGAAATACACAGAATTAGTCAATAGTCAAGGTTTGTCAATTGGAGCAATTACTGAAATATTACCTCGTAAATTAGCTGATTGTGTAACATTCATCACTAAAGAAAGTTGCTCAAGTTCCCACTTTGACAAACATTTTGACTCTTGACAAAATACACTATAGTTTAATTTTGACTGTATTCACCAACATGTTGAACAACTCTATTGCGACACACGTTAAGAAAATAGAAGAGATTAGAATCGTACTCTCTTACGTAAATTATTGAGAAGTAGTCATTCCTTTTATTGTATTGTCGATTGATATTGGGATCAAACATTCTTTAAAATTGAAATACTCCGTGGGTTTTATTTATGGCCTTCAGTCGCTACATCATACATGTGTGATTTGAATTGACTATCACTTCATTTTTGGCTTAAAAAAGTTTAGTCGAAAACTCGATCTTATTACAAATTATACGATCATGCTACAATACGAGGTTGTCATATCCTAAATTTGCCGCGCAATTGTTTGCAGGAGTGCTTACATGAAAATTGGTATACTGTGATTCTGTGAACCCCAAAAAAATGCTTGTAGTCGTGTAGATTGTGCCCCAAAACAACAATTCTACGGCCTTTGATATTGTCAACAGTATGCCTAATTCGGGCCCTGGCCCAAGCCCAAAAATGCCAAGGCAAGTATCATGGCCCAATAAAGAGCAAACATGAGGCATGAGAAGAGAAGAAAGGCCGACAATATAGTACATCTATGCCTACACACAATTATCATTAATTCGATCTTTTACCATATCGAACTATAATACTCCCTCCATTTCAATATATATGACTTTTTCAAGTTACGAGCCAAGTTTTGACTTTCAATTTCATTAAAAAATATCTTGTCAAAAATTATAAAAATTATACCATTGGATTCGTTATGAAATACTCCCTCCGTCCCAGCTCAAACGCCCCATATTCCATTTCGGGACATCCCACCTCAAACACCCCATCTATTTTGGGACATATTTCTCTCTCCTACTTTTATTAAATTATTACATCCTCTCTCACATTATCTCTCCCACTTTTATTAAACCCCACATTCTCTCTCCTCCCTTTTCCTAATATTACCCCACTCCACTTATTATATCAATTTTTCTTATTCCACTACAAAAACGCCTTGGGCGTTTGAGCTGGGACGGAGGGAGTATACTTTCACAAGATCATAATTTCATAATTTTTACCCTTATATTTTGAGAGATATCGAAGGTCAAAGAAGTGTCTCGCAACTTGAAAACGTCATATATATTGAAATGGAGGGAGTATATAGTAATCGGTGTAGATTAATATTCATTTGACCTGCCTATTCGTGTGAACCGATTGCTGTATAGAAATGATAGAATGTGGATGTAAGCTACTGAAAAGACCAAAGAAATTTATGTGCGTTAGATTGTTTTAGCTAGTAAAATTATTGAGAAGTGAATTCAAGTGATATCAAACCTTTCCAAAGCTTCTATGGTACCCGGGGGGTACCATTCTCTTCGTACCCCCCCGCCCCAAAAATAAGCCCAAATCCCAGTTTCTTCCCCCTTTTCTCATCTGGGCCTCTCCCTCATATTTGCACCAGTTCAAGCCCAATACAACAAACCCAAACCCAAACTCAATACAACAAACCCAAACCCAAACTCAATCTTTTTTTTTTTTAATAATTTTTTTATTATTAGTTATATATTACAAGAGATTTAAATAAATCTTTACTAATTGCATGCCACATTTACTCATTCCA
>JBBYHQ010194594.1:0-24809 GCA_038382645.1 Spergularia azorica
CCATGTGCACAAAGTTGTCAAGTTGGGTACCATGTGCAATCTGTCAAAGTTCGAGGGTACCACGTGAATTTTCCGATGAATAAAAGAACAAAATTTCTTGCAAAAAAAATAAATAAAATAAAAAGCATGCCCAACCCCAGCCTTCTACCCATTATCCTCCCCCCCCCCCGGCACCCCTACCCACTTGCTGTAGCCCTACACTAGCACGACCGAGGTCATTGTCAACCCCGCCAAACAATCCTAGCAGCCTTTTTGTCCAACTCACGTGCCTTACCCCAACAAATCCCCGAACGCCGCCATCCCCACGCTTTGCTGGTCTCCACGTGGTTTACCTTCTCCTGTTGCTCATGTAACAGCCCAACTTATCATACGTCGCAATAAACTCAATAAGATGGGAAATCACCCTAGCTACTCTATGCCCATATATCTTCTCTCCGGCTTAAAAGGTGAAGGTCTTGCTTGCAGTATGATGGTAGGAATTTATAATAAACTTATCATAAGAGCCTTAATTTTCCAATGTGCGACCAATCACTCTCCATAAACCACTTTTCATAATCATGGAGTGTTACACCTCTGCCGTTCCGCTTCCCACGCCCCCTCGCATGATTGATGTCGTCATCCCATGGTCGCCTCCCTTCTCCCCTCACATAATCAACTGTGGTGTGAGATGTTATGGATGCTTTAAAAGAAGGTTTTTTTTTTCACAAAGACAAACCTAGATCGGATGGTGTTGGGTGGTAATCGGTGGTTGAGGTTGAGAAGCATGTTTTAGCCGGAAGAGCTTTGTCTGAGGATGTCAGTGCCCGGTGATGGTAACAGTGGTGTGCGCCGGCGGCAGTTGGGCGGTGGCAGGATAGGGGGAATGGAAAGCCAGGAACAGAGAGGAGAGAGAGAGAGGGGAGGGGGGGGAAGAGGACATAATTTTTAACTCAAAGATATAAATAGAAGTTCAGGTTTGGGATTATGTTTGTTAAAAGATGGAATTATTTTTAAAAGAACTCTTGAAACGTGGGATTGATTTTGTTAATTTTCCTCTACACATTTGCTTCCATATTTTGATTTTTTTTTTTAAGTCTTCAATACTCTTTTCGTCCCAATTTAAACACCTTGTGAGCTATTTGTAAGATAAATTATTAAAGTGAGTTAATTGGTAGGTAGTGGTAAATAAAATTAAGTAAATTAAATGAATGAGAGAAACTATGTAAGAATTAGTAAAAAGTAGGAGAAAATGTGTGAGAGGGATTGTGAAGATTATTAAAAGGTAAAAGAGAGAAAAGGTGTCCCAAAATAAATGACGTATTAGAATTTAGAAACGTGACGGCCTAAAATGAAAATAAGGGTGTTTGAAGTGCGACGCGTGGGAGTAGTCAAACTATAAACTTGTTATGCGTAAAATTCAGAATGTTTGTAATTCATGAGCATCAGTTGACTATCCATCCGATAACCTGATTTTGGGCACTTTATCATTATAATAACAAGAATTTTTCTAACGTGTGCTCATGGGGCACATGATAAGACTAGTTAATATCTATCCTTAATTAAGTGATATTCTCATGAATTAATCATTAAGATTTCACAATTGTTTTTTCAAGTAAGAATATCACTTAATTTAGGAAATAAATAGAGTTGTATCATGTGGTCTATGTGCACACGTTAGAAAACCCGTAATAACAATAATAATAAATAAAAAATAACAATACAAAAGATGTAGTGAATTTACCATTTTCTGGGTCACTCGTTTTTCTCTTGATCGATTCTTCCCAATATTGCCATTGCCTTATCTACATGAATGAGTGACATTTTAGCTTACATATAGATGGAAATTAGAGGTAAAACTTTCGGTACTATTTTTCCACGGTTTATGTGTAACAATCGATTACCAATATTGAGGGACAAAGTTTCAAAGGATTGTTTGGTGGACAATGCTAGAGGTCTACGGTGTAGATCGGCGATCAAAGTTGTCTACTACTATGAGCAATAATTTTACTACACTTACAAAAGTTTACTGCCCACACAAATAATTTCACTATCAACACAATTAATCTTACTAGGTAAAATTTCATTACAAAATAATTTTACGACTCCTATCACATTATTGTTAATACATACTCCCTCCGTTCGCCTTTAAACTACGTAAGGCCAATGGACATGCATATTAAGGTGGGTGTACACGTTTTTTGGCTAATCTACGTTTCAAAAAAATTGCATAGCGGGTTAGATCAATATTTTATCTAACTCGTCATGCAATTTTTTTAGAACTTTGATTAGCCGCCGATTAACGTGTACGCCCACCTTAAGAAGCGTGCCCGTTTGGCTACGCAGTTTAAAGGCAATCGGGGGGATCGGAGTACTTGCTACTAACTCAATACCACCACATAAATGTATAGTAAACAAATTAATTATGTCTACACTGAAAACCTCTTGCAATTTAATTTGCTTGGTTAAATATATAATGATCTCTAACATAATTCAAGAAGACAAATTTAATTTAAATAAACTCATGCACTACAATACTATACGATGAAGTTATAAATTTAGGTAAACTACTATTAAGAAAAGTATGTACAAGGTGGAGTGGGATTGACCTTTATGCCCCCGAAAAGAATAGTGAGAGCGCATGTAGTAACATGGACAGCAGCTAACACAAAGATGAAGATGTGCAAATGATGCAAAGCTGTGACCGATAGCACTGGAACCTTTCCCTGTCAATTGCAAAAGGAGGTTCATTTTCCATAAGATAAAAGTTGTATAAAAGATATACAAGTATTACGTAGTCTCTAGGCTCTAGGCTCTACAATTTGTTTCACTGTACATATGGCGGCGCATGCATGGCTAGCTATTCGCATAGTACAAAGTATGAAAAATATGCACAAAAATATTCTAAGACTTATTAAGAAAATGTTCTATACGACCATGTAAACCATTCATGATTATTTGATAACATATTGCGGAGTATAAACTATCAAACAGGTTATGCTAACTAATAATGAACGAGTAATTAGAAAATCGGATGGTGATAGACATGTGTCACGCATGAGTCGTACCATATTATCATACTCTCTCCATTTTTTTTTTTTCAGATTATTAATTTATATGTATAGAAGGAATCAATCAGGAACTCAAACTTGGGATCGATAATCCAATATACAAGAGGTACTATATATGTTAGCTATTCGAATAAAAAAAAATTGATATTTGCCAGTCAGATACTCAGATGTACGTAGGACGAATGTGGAGTTAAGTGTCAAAATGGGGTCTCATGTTTCAGATATTTTTTCGTTAGGGATCCAAACTTCATTTTGTTATCGATTGGGGTCTGGTTGGGCCTCTGTTAGTTTTCCGTCAGTTAAATAGTGACATGTCCATAAAAGAAAAAACAATAAACGCTTCCTCGACAAAGGCTCCCGCTGCCGTCGCCGCACTACCAACCACCCGAAGGCTGACTCCACCTCCGATTCAACAAACACTCGGAAGAAGAATCATCAAATCAAGCTCTCTTTTGCATGACGCGAAATTTCCCTCTAGTTCATACAAATCGTCAGGAAAAAAAATCATTTTCTAGATCTTGTTCCCTTGGCAAAGAAATTTAGCCAACTTATATTTTAAATTTGCATAAAACTACAATTCCCATTAAGGTGATCAAAATGTTAAAAAAAAAAAAAAAAAAAAAAAAAAAAAAGAACGAGGGATTAGGGGTTAAAAATTTTACAAAATCATCAAACTTTTTCTTAAAAACCTACATAAAACCCAGATGCAAAAATACAGACGATAAAAAGTAAGATTTTACGGAGTATTTTATTTTTAAAAAAAAGTAGTCACTACAATTTGATTTCCATCTTTTTCATGAATATAAAATCTGGGTAATTTGTGGGATTGATGAAAAAAAATCGAATCTTACCAAACAAAATGAAGAGATCAACCAGAAATTTTTTAGATGGAGAAGAAATTAGGAAGTTTTTCTCTCTCCTGTTCTTTTGTGCATGCGGGCGGCGACGATCGGAGGTGGTGGTGAGGCGGCGGAGGCGACAATCAGCTTGATCGGAGCTTTGGGTTTGTGCCGGAGGGGTGGCCTGATGAGAGGATTATTGGAATTCGTGGGTATTGATAGAGGAGAGAGAGAAGAAAAAAGGGGGAAAGAGAGGTAGTGAAAGAGTACAGAGAAAAGAAAAAGAGATGAATATGAAAGAAAACTGACGGAATGTAACGGGACCCCACCCAGACCCCAATCAAAAACAAAAAACAGTTGAGACCCCAAACGAAAACAAACTTGAAACATGAGACCCCATTTTGACAGTTAACTCGACGAATGTGATCCTTAACTTTGCTTTAATGCTTTATTACCTTCAGAAAGCAAAAGCTAGGTCATGTTTGTTTATCTCTATTATAAACTTTATAATGCATATGGATGATTCATTAGCCGTTTAACTTTACGATAAACAATAATCACAAAGTTTAGGTTTGGAATTAATTATAATGCAAAGCAAGCTTTTTAGTTCATTTGATCGTTTCTTAACTTGTAAGCTATCTGTCAATGGCCATAGCGGCTAATACCTTTAGCATGTCAAAATTAGCCTTTCACTCACTAATCCGATTTTCTTATACTGAAATCGTTTGAATTGAACTAAACTAAATTAAACTTATTTAAGCCAAAGTGTGAAACATATTATACGTAACAATGCAACGTAACGGTTAACTTAACATATTAAACTTTATAAATATAGCTAATTCTGACAATATATACAATATACGTACCATTTTCTGACAATGACCAAAATCAGTACCCTCGGAAAGAAGGTGACGCCAAGTCTGATGAACCAACACAGTGGCTGTACTACTATGACTATGAGTATTATTAGAAACTCCTCCATCTTCCTTTGCACAAGGAAGCCATTTGCTTGCTAAATTCTTGGAAATGCACAATCTTCCAATTTTACCTTGACATACCGTCAACAACAAGGATATGAATCCCACCAACATCAATTCTGCACAATTTTGCCATTCGATTGTACGTCACAAGAATAATGGTAAAAGCTCAAAACGCTTAATATTGATATATCTACGCACTTAACTAAGCCGATATTGTTATGATCAGGTCGTTTCATTGAACATGTCATTACTCATTATTATTGTTTATTTAATTTTCAGAAAAAAGAAACAAACTTACCTTCTTTGATCTTCTGAAGAGCCTGGAATAGAGGTTTCTTGTTTGTCCTTTTTAAGTACTGATCGAACACACAATGGCAAAGAAAAAGACATGTAAGTATTACCCATGTCATTTTAGAAAATAAGAAAGAAACTAAATTAAAACAAAAATCAAAAGTTAATATAGTTTGCATTGCCGGTACGGTGCTGAAGAATTGACATAAGTACGTAAATGTTGGTTCATATATAGCCTGATACAAGGGGTTTTGTTATGCTTATAGACATAGAAGATGAGTAAGAAAAAAAAAATGTATATGAAGAGAGACAGAGAGTAGACTATATATGCATGCCTTGCCAGTGAAGTGTATGAGCCTTTCAGCGGCCAAAGAAATGAGGACAATGACTGTGCATACAATCGAAACCACCCATGTCGGTGTCGACTCCACAGTTACTTCCCCTTCTCCTCCACCGGACATTGGTTCCTCTCTCTCTCTCCCCCTCAAAATCTAGTAAAGAACGTAGGAACGAAAGAAAATATACTAGGAAGAGTAGGTGAAAGTGGTCATGTGTTGCTCTCTGGTCAATGTGGTGTTTAGTGGAGTATCTAGTATATAAAGAACTCAAAGTAATTGCATATGCATATCTATTGTATTGGTTGATCATTTTTTAGCATTTAGCAAAAAGCAAACAATTATTATGAAATGGGAATAATGTTGTCGCATTTTGACTTTTTTTACAACTGTTTAGTGTTCAAATAATTCTAATGTTAAATTGCATTCACGACAAGAAAAATGGATAATTCACCAGGAATTTTAGAGGTTTGTCATTATGTATATGGTACCCTACTCAATAAGTTTGCACACATGTTAGCGATGGTGCCCCTGAGGTTACCATTGTATGCACATGGTACCCAAAATTACTAATTCCGTTAGATTTTCCCGTTAAATGATGATGTAGCCGTCATTTTTTAGGTAATTAATTAGTTGGTAAAAGTTATTAATTAAATTACATCATTGGATTTTCAATTTTTACAAAAAAAACAAAATTTTGGATTTTTTTTTAAAATTCTAAAATTTTGTTTTATGAACAAAAAATATTAAGAAAGTGATATTTTTATTTTGTAAAAGTAACATCACTTAATAAGATTTTTGCAATTTGTGCACATGATACCACTCAGGTTAGCACCGAGCACTCGGTGCACATGGTACCCCTCAAGTTACCAAGACTGCACATAGTACCCCTGGAAAAATCCAGCTTATTTTTTTAAAATAAAATATTTTTTAAAACATTAATTTTTCAAAAAAAAAAAAAGAGAACAACTCTTTTAGAACTTTAGGTAAATTTTAATTATATGATTTAGTTAATAATTTAATTAACTAGTTATCTAAGAACTAACGGAAACATCATTACTTAACGGAAAAATCTAGCATTAGTTACTATCTGGATCCCATGTGCACGAGGGTGGTAATCTCAAGAGTACCATGTATGTGTACAAACTTGTTGAGTACGGGTACCATGCGCATAGTGGCAAACCTCACGGAGTCAGGGGTAGCATGTGAATTATCCGTAAGAAATTTAAAGGTAGTATACTCTATCAATAATGTAATTAGCTATATCTCATAACAACCCGTGCAACTTTGCGTGGGTGAAAATTTTGTTTAAAAATAATTAATTAGTTGGGATATTTATGTTATTTAACCATTCTGCACGAGTACATAAAAAGCAAATGTCCATGATACTATTAGGTAATCTGTCGAAGTCTCGAATCTCTCCAACCAAATAATTTTTTACTCTTTCTTATTGCAGTTTTGATTTGCCCTCTTAGGGACTACTTGATCAAGTGAAATTGGTAGACTGCGAACTGCAATGCAAATAAAATTGTAACGGTGTTTGCAACAAGTGAGCGATTCATTTGGTCTAAAATAGCTGCCAACATGACACCTCAAAACTACAAAGGGAGGAAAATCTCTTTAAATTGAAGGGAGTATAGTACATATGCTTTTGGACGTGTCAAAATGGATACTACAGTAATTATTGTTGATAATTGCAACGACCAAAATCAACATCATTAATAACATCTTGACGCATGTGAATCCAAGCTTCAACACCATGTCCACAACTTGTGTTGGACAAGATAACCAGATTACTGACAGGGTAGGTAGTGATACAGGCCCATACGGGCTTACCCATTCCAAAATCAATCTCATAAAATGGATACCTACACAAACTACTAAAATAGCAACGATCCTCCTTTAAATCTGCGTTTTCCATATCCCGATTTAGCTCACTTAAACTCAAATCACCCTTCAGCAACGACACTACGTGAGCATTGTCGACCTTACTGATAGCCTTCCTAACATTGTGTACCAACTCCGAAAACTCGATTTCGCGACCATTCCTTATCGAGGGCGTTGTCCTGGTTGCACAATAGAAGTTTCCAAAAGAATCCTTTGGGATGGCAGCTGGTACCGTCCTTGTCCGGAAGTTAACAGCGTGTATAATACTCTCAATATTTGCTGTAGCGTCTGCCATCAAAAAGCGCTTCCAAATGAAGGCAGTGATCACTTGTACAGTCGTCGACGAGGGGTTCAGCTCATTGTCACCAAGTTGCGATTTCAGCTCATCTATCTTCCTCGTATCAAATGTGAGCCTCTTGGAAACGATTTTCTCGGTGTAGAATTCGGCTTGGTCCGCCGGATGAAACTCGTTTAGTTCTTTTAACGGAGGGAAGAGTACTGCTCCATCAAACTTAGGCGAAGGATATTCTATACTGACTGTGCCACCAGTTCGAGCCCGGGAAATTGTTGCCCAAGCACTAAGAAAAGCTGCGATTGATGCACCATCTGCAATCTTGTGCGAAATGCGAACTGCGATCGCCATACCGCCGCAGGAAAAATGGTTCACTTGGACGCTGAGGAGTATATTATCGTGGTTAGGTGTTGTTTGAAATGGTAATAACTCTTGTAATTCTTCAAGGTTAGGATTTTGTATGGCACTTGTGAGTTGCACATCAGAGGCGACTTCAGCTTCACGGAATTCGACCCCTTGATCATTGCAATCGATTGACTCGTTGGCTCGAATTCGTCCTGCTAGTGGGTAGAAATTAACCAATGTTTCCGACAGTGATTCCTTGAGCATTATGGACCGTTCTGATTGGCTGGTTCTAAGATCGTCTCGGTAAAATAATACGATCGGGGTATGATAAGAAACTTGCATCTGGTCTACTAGAGACAGATTGACGGAGTTGACGCGACGGGGTATTGTAAATGACGGCTTGATCATATCCTTTGAGGTCACCTTCACTTGAAGATCACTACTACCTACTGATGCTGATAATGCCTCATTGTTGTTTTTGTGTATTATTGCAGTAACATGGGATTCTTTTCTGATGGTTTCATGATGATGAGGAGGTCGTAGAAACCTTACTGAATTGGGGAAGGGCTTGTAATTGGACTGCAAAATATTATTACTAGATATGAATGTTGGTAACAAACTCATGCTGATTAGAATTTAGATCGAAAGTGAAGATCTTGGCCTGGATCGGCTGCTATGAGCTATTATTATTATGCTTAATTTCAAAGAGATAAACCCGCCCTAATATTTTAAACAAAGAACATAGAATTCTCATCTCAAATACACTAGTTAAATAAACTAAACTAGTTGTTTGGAGCTGCAAATATTGTAGCCTGCTCTGTCAGAATGGGCTGTTGCATGTTTCCTGCTGTCTTTCCTCTTTTATTGGCTGGTTTTTGCTGCTCTTTACAGTCTTTTTTTCTCTTCATTTACAGGGCTGATGTCCGGCTTTGGCGAGCAGAGAGTAATGTGGGTGTAAGGCCCCGTTTGATAGGACTGCACCTTTCTAAACTGATCTGATCTGATCTGAATGATTCTGATCTGATCTGAATGATTCTGAACTGATCTGAATGTGTTGAAATGTTGATTGAATTTCAACGAATTAGTATAAGTTATGGACCAAATACATTGATAGTAATTTGAACATTTCTGATCTGATCTGAATGATTCTGAACTGATCTGATCTGATCTAAATGATTCTGAACTGATCTGAATACTACTGCAAATAAGTCCTATCAAACAGGGCCTAAGTGTAATAAAAGAGCAAGTTGCCCAACAAATCTGATTTAATTAAACCCGCAAGAGAGGGTTTCCTCATTCCCTTACTTCATTTGTGGAGTTGTTTGCATTACCTTGTAGGAACACTATCTATAACTTCTCTCCCATAATTAATCAGTTCTCACTCAATAACATTTTGAACTCCGAGCCCCATAACTGCAACAGAAACCCGAGAACCCGACCATACTGATCGAAACAGAGCATTCAGAATCGCACCAGTGCGGCAATGCATTTCAGACATATCAAAACTTATCGGATAAAGCTATTACAGGTTCCATTGGAAAAAGTACTTCTTGAAATTCAATTTGAACATAAATTGCACCCACTTCCATTATCTGTAGAGGGAGAAACACGCCATTAAAGTTCATACCTGAAATCTGCAGTTTCAGAATCAACCTCTGCCGTTAGTCCGGATTCAAAAATAAACTGCAACTAATCTGTAAACATTTTTATTTTAATTTCAAAACCATGACTTAGTTTAATCTCGGCCAAACTACCAAATTGGTAAAAAAAGTAGGGGGCTAATGACAAATTGGTAAAAAAAAAAAAAAAACTCCGGCGGCATACTTGTAAAAAAAAAATGACACTAACTACCAAATTAGCCAATAAACACCACTTTTGGCCGGAATTCTCTTAACTTAGTATATACTTCCCTTAATACAATTTTTAAGCTCCCTTATATTAAATATACTAAGAAAAAAAAACTATTTCGATAGCAAAAAAATATAGAGGAAACAATTAATAGTATATATTGAAGCAAAGTGAACAACAACTAGTACTCCTATAAAACAAACAAAAAAGTCATTTACGATGCAAATACATTAGAAGTAATTTTGTTTTTCTTAATAATGCCACAAAGAAAAAAAACAAATCAAAATAGGTTATGAAATAAAGGTTTCAACCAATAAGGGTATCGTCGGCTCGTTTTTAGGTTACTATAACAAGTAGTATCTCGTGTGACAATTTTATATGGTCGTATAATGACTAGTATCCATTTACAAAACCAAAAATAACCTACCTTTCGAACATTTGGCGATATGATTAATTTACATAGTATTCAACCGAGAAGCCTGATGACAGATCGGATATGATATTGAACACTATACGATATGATTAATTTATATACTCGTAGTATTTTTTTGTTGAAAGTTTTCTCTAGAAACCAAATTTCTTTAAACTTTTTTGGGTGCATTACTTTGAAAAAAAATGTCTTCTTAGTTTTGTTTATTTATTTCTAATAGTATTATTAATTTATAAATATAATTAAACCATGATATTCATGAGAATATATAGGATACAAAGTATTTCGGCCAAAAGTGGTGTTTTTTGGCTAATTTGGTAGTTAGTGTCATTTTTTTTATCAATCTGTCGTCGGAGTTTTTTTTTTTACCAATTTGTCATTTGCCCCCTACTTTTTTTTACCAATTTGGCAGTTTGGCCATTTAATCTCCTAGATTTCCAGAAAGGTATGACACATAATTACTGGAATTTATTTGAGTGTTGTACGAGGCTCTAGAATTTAAGTGCGCAAACCCGGTTTTCAGATTTTATCTTCGATAAGATTTTTCCTCAAATATTGGCTTTTAAATTTGAATGGTTCATGAGCATCTTGCACGTGCATCATAGGTTGTCCTAAAGATTCCATTGACAAGTTAGTTGGCAGTTTGGCACATGATCAACAGCTTATTTTGGCAATAATAAAATGAGGTGTATGAACGAGCGACCCAATATGAAATTGAGTAAAGGGCCAAAGGCGTCTTGATTATACTCAAGTGGTGAAGTAACTCCCTTGCGCAAATAATTATTTACTTGGTTAAGCATGGCTCAGAATTGAAGTTTGTGTGTGTCTGCTAAATCTTCTCTCCTTTATTACTCATAACTCATACGGAGTAAGTCGGTTCCAAAAAAAAAAAAAAAAATTCGGAGTCCAAACAATATTTTCGGTATTCGCCCTTGTTTTTAAGGACCTTTTCATAATTTTTTCGATGTCCCGGGACCCCCTCCCCCATAGTAGTTCCACCACGGCTCATAACCAACAATAACATTCCCAGTTTCCATAATATTCTCGCTATTTTTACAAATATGAACATCTGATAAGAACAAATATCTGAAATTGACGATCCGAATTAAACTAAAAGTCCAAATGACGCGACTCGATAATAAGTTGACTCAAACGTACTTTGATTCAATATTGAACTGCTTCGAACTGACCTAATCCAAATAATTAGAACCTTGACTGAGCTAGCTAGAATATGACACAATTCCGATCACTAAAATTACTAATACAATTTAATTTAAGATCTTATGTGACAATATATTTTGGAAACAGAGGCTAATCTGAGCCGAATTAGCCAATTTAAAATGACCTTATTAATTGGATTGACTCGAGTCTAATTGATGACCCAACCGAGAAACAAACTTGAAACTCTAGACGAACTCAAACTAGACTCGAACTAAGTTGAATTAACCCCAACATGAAATATTAGTAACCTGAACCGCAGTAAGGCCCTATTTGATAGGACTTTAATAAAAGTAGTATTCAGATCAGTTTAGAGTCATTCAAATCAGATCAGATCAGATCAGAAATGTTCAAATAACTATCAATGTATTTGGTCCATAACTGATACTAATTCGTTGAAATTCAATCAAAATTTCAACAAATTCAGATCAGATCAGATCAATTCAAAGTCATTCAAATCAGATCAGATCAGAATCAGTTCAGAAAGATGCAGCACTATCAAACAGGGCCTAACTCGTTCCCAATCTTAATTTAATGAAAGCAAGCTCAACAGACATGAGGAATGAGACATGCGAACTCGAAACCTTGGCCCAATAGGAGTAGAAATTGTGATCAACCGAACGTCATATGCTACCCGACTTAACCCGACTCGTTTGATGAACCAACAATGATTAAGGTGTTGTTTGGATACCTTCAAAATCTATGGGAATTTGATTTTCCTAGGAATTGAATTATCATGAGTTGTTTGGTTACCCTAAAGTGTAGGAATCTAATTACCTAGGGGGGGCTAGGTAAGTAGAAATTCCCATAGGAATTGAATTCCCTTGTTCATCCAAAAAAATTTCCCCAATTCCCATACTTTCTAAATTTCTAGGATTTGCAAGTTCATGGGAATTCCAACTTCCCGATTATATCCAAACGACACCTAAGTTTAATAGTGAACCATATTAAAATCATTTAGTATATACGATATATATTGATAGTTTTAACTTCCTATCAAAAGAACTTCACCTAATTAGGCCCCAAAAACCAAACAACTAAACATTGACAAAATTTGAATGGCGCGAATTGTCATCGGTAATTAGACCGGATGATGACTCAACTTTAAATTGACTTGGCGCAAAAAAAAAAAAATGATAGAACCCAATTCGATAGCGACCCGAACCAAACACTGCACCACCATACCCTTTCGAAAAAACGCGACCCGCCTTCCCCCAACCCAAAGCCGATTCAACCAACCTGATAGCAAGCTCTAGATACAAATCAAGAGAAAACTTTTCATTAATACAATCTTTGCAAATTAGGAAAAGTGCTAAGATGTATATTGACGCCTTTTTTTTATCGATAGAGGAGACATGTTATATAACTCCAGTAAGGAAAAAAAAAACAATAGACATGACTCCATGAGCAACGATATTTGGACCCCGACTTCTCGATGAAGACCAATGTGCAATTAAATACTGTCTTAGACAAGTTAATCCTATTAATCTAACGTTTATTAGGTACACGTCCGCCAATTCTACGGGGGTGGGGATGTAAGAATTCGAACCTTAAACAACCCCCGACGAGTTAATTTCCAAAACCACTAGACATTCTCAATAATAGCATATGGTAAAAGACGTTGAACACAATCCCAATTTTACCGAATAAACCAAACATGAAATATGCTCCCGTATCATATAACGTCGAACTAATATGTCACGTGTCCGTGTCAAGGTCCATGTCTCATGTCCGTTTCCATGCTTGGTATGCGGCTCAAGTCTCCGTGCACAAAATTTCCAAGGTCGACTAGTATCGAGCCAAACCAAAACCTGAGCACAAAAACCTTTTGTGGGATTCACAAAAGGGTTTAAGTGGGGTTTTTGAAACACATGTTCTAAACACTCTAATCCCCCAAAAACCCCAATTACTCATGTCAATGATCATCACACAAAACCCAAAATAATCCTTCTTGTTCAAATCAAGAAAAAAAAAAAAAAAAACAGGATGGGTAAAGCTTCAAGGGACAAGAGGGTTTGTTGTAATTTTTAGTTTTCGTCATTTTTAATCCATTTATTTAGCTCAGAAATGAGCAAATCTCTATGAATTTTGATGATTATTGAAGTTGGGTACAATTAATTTTGCAGGATATTTACTATAGGAAAGCTAAGGAAGAAGGATGGCGAGCTCGAAGCGCCTTTAAGCTGCTTCAAATTGACGAGGAATTCAATATCTTTCAAGGTTAAATTAATTGACCTCCTTGGTAAATTTTGTTTTCATAATGTATGCTAATTTGGGTTGACTTTTTTTTTTTTTTGGGTAAAGCTGTTGATTTTGTGTTGTTGCGTAAATTGCAGGTGTGAAAAGGGTTGTTGATCTTTGTGCTGCACCTGGTAGTTGGAGTCAGGTAATATCTATCTCCTCAACCTTTTGATACTATTAGACATTTAGTTACTGTAATTTTTTTTTCTTGAAATGGCAATAGATTGTAATTTATTTGCTCGAGCTTTTAACTTGTTTGCAATTCCCTAAGTTGGTTGAATCGATACTTGAAATCTTTCTCGGTTTAGTAAAGCGGTTATGACTGTCATATTGAACGAATTTGTGGCCTAAACTGTAGTGGGTTGGGTTGATTTTTGGCTTAGTAAGATGTTTCGAATGTTTTGGCTTTACATCTGTGAAATTGTTCTTGGTACGATAGATATATCAGTGCTTATGCACTCACTGCCAGTCTGCCATAGAACTCGAAATAGTGATTAGGTTCTGCTCTTCTGCTCAAGGGTGTAAAATTCATTGATTGGTGTCGATACACTAATGTGCTACGTGCACAATCGAGAGACATGATGATGTAAGCTACCTCAAGTTATTGTGAGTTGACTTAAGTTATACAATCAATGGGAGGAATAATGTGTAATTTACGACTGTTTTGAGGAGATGTTTATCAATTATATTTTGTTATTAATGGAGAATTTCGACTTGAGAACAGGATATGAACTCAACTGTCCCTCTTTGCAGTAAAATCAGAGAAACAGAATTAAGAGCTAAGTCACTCCGTAGCCAGACTTTCACTAGACTAGTTAATGGACTTCTTGTAAGGAGATTCGACAGGCTCGAGATATTAGCACTGAGACACACGCTAAGCTCCTAAACACTCAGAAAAATAAATTCAGATTTGAGACAAACAAAGGAAACCTTTTTCTTAAGGGTTTGTGTTATGACAGTTCTGTCTTCTCAAAACAGGCTGCTGGCCTTTTATAGGACTTTGTACTAGCTGTCCCTCAGCTACGAAATGCATAAAAAAAACAAGCTTTACGTAATATAAAGCCTTGGTTGAGAAAGCTGGAGGGCAGACGATGTCTGCTGATGCTGCCTCTTTTTGCTCCAATCAGACAGGTCCTCTTATCGCAAAAGGCAAACAACTAGATGAGCTGCTTGCTAGTCTTCAGGCTTGCTTCAAGCTCAGGAAAGGTCTTTAGCTGATTAACATTAGTCGATCACACAACTAATTAGATATATCACACCAAAAAAGAGTTGTAAACCTGTTTAACTAATGAGTATTACATGAGTAACCTGTTGAGGTGAAAACTCTCTAAATGCCATTAGATTTAGACTGTCACCTTCTTGCTCGATCACAGGATCATTTGTGGAATTTGTATCACATGGTTATGTAGTTCTGTTGATAATGATGCTAGTGAATAAGTTTCTTGAAATCTGATTTTTTTCGTGTACGCAAGGCTGTGTGATTTTTGTGCTGAGACTGAGTATCGTGCTTTGCTTCTTCTTTTTTTTCCAGGTTTTGAGTCGACAATTGTATCTCCCAGCAAAACTTTCACCTGATTCGAGGTGTGTTTCTTTCTTCGTTTCTTGTTACATGTCGTATGTGATGTGAGCTTGTTTCTGACATGCAAACTGCTACACAAAACATACCCTAAAAGAGCCAGTGCAACGTTACACCCCTGTGCTTCATAGGCTCCCGAAAGCATATGACAAGGTCGGAGGGGGGGGGGGGGATGAAAAACCATAGAGAGGAGGTTTCTAGATGACCCACAATGAAAAGTACATCGAGAATTGCATCGGCAGACTTCACAATTGAAGCGCAAAAGTCTGAACAGTATCTATGTTGATCCAATGCCCCTAAGTGAAAAATGTTATTACATTCCATGTGCCTGGATGTTACATAGCTGTATATGTCTGGCTAGGAAATGCAAGGTTTGCATCCTAACAATTTGAGGGCTTCCAAAAATACAGGCAAACTGTGCTGAAACTATAGGGCTAATTTTGTGATGAGGTTTTTTTTTGTTTAATTTTGTTTTTCCTTATTTTAGGAAACATATTCTTGTGAAGGAAATAGAAAAGGCATCAAGTTTCTAGCTCTCAGAAATTACAATCTACCTTCTAATCAGCGTTGACTTCTCCTATATCAGGACTCTCAGGATTCATATATCAACTAGGTCCTTCACGACTAACAATATGTGTTTTAGCCTCCTAAATCTGAATATATAAGGGTAGAGTAAAATCGTTTGAGCAAAAAAGTTACAAGAGTCCATTTCAATCCAAGTAGGCTGCACCTTAGATTTGTTTGAATTTTCAGATAACAAAGGTTAAAACATCAAATGGACATATGATAAATAGTGAGCACAAGTTTACCAGATACCAATAATCATTATTTATCCTAGTAATCAAAGTCCTGATCATCCTATACTGAAATGGCACTATTGTTTTCTTCATCCAAACTGTATGTGCTAAGTTCTGCTCGTTGCTGCTGCTGTTCAATTCTCATTCTCGAATCAACCAGGCTGGGTAGCGATTTTGACCCATCAGAGTATTAAAATCATAGGTCGAGTATTCTGTGGGAGTTGGACTGTGAGAGGAATCTCATCTATCAACAATAGCACATCAGAGCCATCCCCTCAAAAAAAAAAAACAATAGCATCAGGGCTTTAGTTTCGGTTTTTGGCTAACCTAGCATGCCAATCTGTGTCTGTGGGACCAGGAGAAGAATTTTAGACTTGCAGGACGTTTCAAAATGAACATATTGTGCTTATAACTTCTTTAAAAATGTGAGATCTTCTAGATCGCTTGTGATGCGCTAATGAATTTCCTACATTCTTGCATTTTCCATGCCCGCCTTTGACCACTGATTGTGTCTACTGTTCAGGAATCCTGCTATTGTAATTGATGCTCTAATGATATTATCTTTTAAGAATTTACTACATTTTTTCATTTTATAAAGGAAAAGATTCCTACAGTTTCATGCACTCTCATGATTATATGTTTCTGGAGTCTTACTATATAGCAGTGAGGAGTGAAGGCAATTACTGTGCTACATGTAAAAAGGAATATTGTCAAATATCTTATTTTGAAGATAGTGGCTTCGTCCTTTAATGTTCTCCAAATCACATGGAAACGGAGGGTGAAACAGCTTCTGATTTGTATGAATATTGTCTGCAGGGATACTGACCCCCCTCTTATAGTGGCTGTTGATTTGCAGCCTATGGCTCCTATTGAAGGAGTGATTCAAGTGCAAGGTGACATAACAAATGCACGCACTGCTGAAGTGGTAAGGTTGAACTTTGCTCTTGGTTATAGTTACAGTTTTCTTTCAATTTTCTTTTCTCCGTGATGTAAGATTTTCATTAAAAAACCGGGAAAAGGTACAAATTACGATAATTTGTCTACGCTGACCTTCCCGTCTGCGGGTCAGCCAGTATTTTTCACAAATTTTATGTACGGAAGCTTTTATTTTCATATTTCTCATTCCTTATTTTTAATTCTGAATTTAGTTCTTGGAAGAAAACAAGTTTTCTAATATCGAAAATCTTTTGTTGTACTCTCGCGAGGAGCGTTGAAGTTGAAAAACCACTTAATCGTTTGAATCCTTACGCGCGAAGTTGAAACTGAGATAAATGACCTGTGGTTTAATCATAAAGGCTTACCTTAAGCCCCCTGGTAGGATCCGTATAGAACTCTGTCATATTTTTTATGAACTATAATCTAGAATCAGATCTTCAGTCAACAACAACAACAACAACCAAGCCTTATTCCCAAAATGATTTGGGGTCGGCTAACATGAATCGTCATCTAGTAAGCGTCTTGTGTACGCCATAAAATTTCAAAAACGTTGTAAACCATTTAGGAATATTGAAACATTTTCAAAAGAAGTTTTATAAAGTCATCAAAATAAATAAAAAGGTTTGAAAAATATTGAAGAAACATATGAACTTTGAACAAAGGTAAAGAAAAGTTTTGGGAAAAGAGTTAGGAAAAGAGTTAGAATCAGATCTTCAGTATCTAAACAAATCCATAACATTCTTAAAAATAGATTCAAACATAGAGAAAAATACCATACAAGGGCTCCCTCCCTTAGCAATCTCTGGCTCTTGTTGACAGACCTCTATTTTGACCAACTTTTTCACCTGAAGCCTCTTATTTGTAGCTATCCAGCCAATGAACGCTGCTTTAGCCACCTTAGGGTGGTCACCATCCAGCCATCTGTATCCATAACTGCATAGTTTTTATCTGAATTGAGCCAATTTCCATTAGTAAACCCTGAGGCGATCTGATTCTTGATCTTACATATTTTCTTCCAGTGCTAACTGGAATCAACAATATGCTCATATGAGCCCCAATCTGCATTTTCCAGATGGAAACTGTGGATCCACCTTATCCACAAGGTGTCTACTTTCTCTTAAACTCAGGCAACGTATTTACTAATCAAGCAGTGTTCTATTTGATCACACCCCTAATCCCCAAGCCCCCTGCTTCTTCGGGATTACAGACAATGTGCCAAGTTATCAGAGGACTGCTAACGTAATGTTCATATCCATCTTACAAAAGATTCTGCGGATAGCTATAATAATTTTCATGACCATCTTAGGTAGAAAAAGAATACGAGCCCAATAGGAGTGCAAGCTTATTCAAATAGATTTCACCATAATCACCAAAGTAACTCGCCCTGCTTGGAGAGCTTTCTCACCCATTCTAATTCTTGCTACTATTATCTCTGTTAGGATATTGTAGTTCATAACAGACCATATGCCTGCTGTGATGAGTACCCGAAGGTATGGCAGCTCACCTTGCTTAAGACCAGAGTAACTGAAAACATCTTGTACCAGAGAGAAATTAGCACCAGCAAATTACACTTCAGATTTAGAAGGGCTAGAACTAAGACCTCATGCCGTTGAAAAAGCAGAGAAACCTCCAAGTATAAGAGAAATAGATCTAAAATCTGTTTTACAGAAAAGCAGCAAAGCAGAGGTAATTGAGCTTTATCCTACCAAACATTAGACGAAATCTGGACTCCTTTTTCCCAAATACTACTTTTAAAATCCTTGTCAGGTATTCCATATATATACAGGGTAAAGACTAACGGGGAAAGGGGATCTCCTTGTCTTAGACCCCCCTTGCCTTTGAAAAGGCCAAACTACTAAGGGCAATAGTTTTGAAAGGAGTTCCCACAAAGTCACACACTCCATAATTAAGTTCACCAAATAAACTGTGACTTTTAACGCGGCCAACAATTCCTTCAAAATTTCCCGTTGAACTGTGGGATTGGCCTTCTTCATATCAATCTTCATCATACATCTAGGAGACACCTCCTTCCTATAGTATTTTCTCGCTAAGTCTTGACAAATCATAATATTGTCAACAATATCTCTATCTTTCACAAAAGCACCTTGGTGTAGACTGTCGAGCAAAATTTCGCCAAATATACGATGTATTGCAACAGGCAATTGATCGAAGTTAAGACAGAATGAGGTTGAGCAGTCTCTCGGTTTAAACTTTAGTGTAGTACTATTTACCTTCTTCAACAGATTTCCAGTCTATCATGTCAAACAAAAAAAATAAAACACAAATTTCCAGTCTACCTTAAAAAAAAGAAAAAGATTCCAGTCTTGGGAAATCAAGTACAGCTTAAAATATACTCTCTCCTATAATATTCCTAGAGTAATTAAAACTTGGCTTGGAAACCCATCAGGTCCGGGTCTTTTAGTTCCATATGTATAGTAGGAGTATGTGTTTTGTTTTGAACGAGAAAATTGATGTTATGGCATTTCAACTCTATACAGTCTTTGAGTGATGAGGTGAATCTGATATCCTACTTTTCAAAGGGGATGAGGTCAGAGTTCTGACCTTACAGCTAAAGCTTTACAAAAGTGTGATCAGTGACATTTAGAAGTGGTTTTCCATTCCTTTGCGGACTTGCTTTTCGAGAATTACGTTGGTCATGCAATAACTAAGCTCCCATATTATATCCTCCGGGGGGGTGGGGTGGGGAAGTGAGGGGGGGGGATTCGATTACTGTTTGGCCATTTTCTTTTCAATTCTAATTCTGTTTCACTTTCTGCAAGAAGAGAAGGTAAGCCGTAGGGCTTTGATCATATCTGCTGTCTGTTAATGCCAGCATGTCTTGTAGGCCATTCTCCATGCTTGCCTTTTCTCTTATTTTCTCTTATCATTTACTGCTCTTGGAAGTCAAACATCAAAGAAGAAAAAAATGTTGTGATGATTGGTTGGTTGCAATATAAGTTTCTGCTGTCTAGGGATGCTACGTATTGGTCAATATGCTGTCATTTGTTCAACTATTTCTAGCTTCTTATGTGGTGCAGATACGAATATCAACGGAAGTATTGCGACTTCTTCGTTTGTTTCTTTTATTCATTTTCCTTTATCCAATTAAGGCTATCTGGGGAATGTTTAATACTGTAATCCATGAAAGTAAACTCTTTTATTCTTGTATACCTAACAGTTAACATTACTAGTTGTCTAGTAGATGGTTATATATTTGTGCTGTGTTTTGTTTTGCTTCTTTGTGTTGTAATTGGTAATTGGTGGTGACCTTTTGTGTAATCTTATTCTGTACCACTTTCAGGTTATCCGACACTTCGATGGATGTCAAGCTGACTTGGTCGTATGTGATGGTGCACCTGATGGTTAGACTACTATGTCATTTCAATTTGCTTTAAGATTATTTAGAGCCTAATAGTAGATGTTGATACGGTTAGTTTAACACAAAATTTGTTACTACATATCCTGTGATGGACAGTTACTGGACTCCATGATATGGACGAGTTTGTTCAATCTCAGCTCATACTAGCGGTGAGTTTCATCAGCTGGCAACTGCTCAATTGACTATTTCTGCTGTGTATACACTCTGATTACGGGAGCATGCTTTATAATGTCCAGCCTTTTTAATCAATTAGCCTCAATTTTGAACTATGGGTATAGTGTAACTAAGTCCAGATTACAAAGATGAACTTAAATAGCGGAGCTGCTCTAGATAAAACTACTTTCAAGAAAAGGACCAGCTTCTTCATGAACCTTTCTTGGTAGGACATAAGTACATTTAGTCATGTATTAAGTTTATATGAAGTGAATATTTTATTCCGGGCTCTAGGCCTTGAACGTCTTGTAAACAAGCTTGTTCATGAAAATACAAATGGGAGTTCCATCTAAGCTGGCTGCCTTGAGCTGTTAGCTATGCTAAAAAGCTAGGAAGCACAGACACGGACACGACATGATATGGATACGGGGATACGTGATTCTTTGTAACAACATAGATACGACACGGCAGTAGACACGGAAAAAAAAAAAAATCAACATGTTCAGTAAAAAAAATCAGATAATACATGAACACTCTTGTTATGTGGATTTATTATGGATTCCTTGTTTCTTAGCCCCTCGCTCTTTTCCATTTCTGGTTGGGGATTAGGTTTTAGAAGCATTGCTTTGTATTTCATAGTGACTAGTATAGTGATAGTATCTAAAGAGTGTCGGTGTTGGACACGGATACGACACGGACACGACACGGATACGTAGGCTTAAAGAGAGTGTCCGTGCTTCATAGCTAAAAAGCTATTGTTAATCCAATTAATTCTCTCTTTCAAGTTAACTTGTTGTCAAATGAAGTTCATCATCAATGATGAATGTTTTCTCTTTGGATATAATGACTCGTGAGTGTTTACCTAGGTATCCTGTGAGATGCTGCTACACTTAGCATGTCTGAACTATGTTTCTATTTATTTTTGTTTCTAATTGGTAAGGGGCCCTTTTGCATAGGAAAATCGTACAATTACCTTAAGTTTGAGCTTTATCTAACTGTACTGAGCTGCTGGAAGTGTTTCTCCAATATCTTACCATCCTTTAGGGATACTATCGGATATTAGGCAGATTTTGAAATGTTACCGAAGTATTGTGTTGATTAGTTATCAGCTATGACCTATTTAGTGGAAAACAACTTAAAAAATTGTAAGAACTATTTTACCTGGTAGACTGAAAATATATGTATTTAGTATGCTGTTAACGTTTTTGAATCTGATGCATAATATGGTGTGGGGGTCCCAAAATCATTTGGATACATGTTAACACTTGGTTGAACTCATAATTTTAGGGTTTGACGATTGTTACTCATGTACTGAGGAAGGGAGGAAAGTTCATTGCAAAGATATTCCGTGGCAAAGATACGAGCCTCCTTTATTGTCAGGTGAATGCTCGAACATTTTTTTTTTTTGTATCATTAATGATATTCCCTGGTCTATTACCTGTGAATGTAATTTTTCCCAGCTTTATTACTTATGTAGATGTAGATGTAGATGTAGATGTAGATGTCACCTTTGATTCTTCTACTGCAACATTCTGGCAGCCACATTATCTGGCTTCTGATTTCCCATGCCTTCCAACTTTACATTTTACTCCACTCCAGCTTAAGCATCTCACTGACTTTGCAGAGCCATTCAGACATTAGTTTTAAATTGGTCTGTTCATGAGTCGAAAGTTCCATGTTTCTCTCAGTTAATAGACACGGCCACTTAGAAGAATTTTGGGCGATTGAAGTTCAGTGGCTCAGTTGTGATTCATAAACCCGCAGTTGTCAGTGACTTTCATCGCACAGCCATTGGGTTCAAGAGTCTGAAATAAGCCAGCTTTTGCATAAAAAAAAATAAAAAAAAATAAAAAAATTGAATTATGCCCTAGTCTACAGGCATTAAGCATATCTGACAAGAAACTTTCAATTTTCTATGATTATGATGATATATGTGGGGTGTTGATCCTATCTTTCGTTTGGGGCTTGGTGGATTCGTTCTTTCTTACAGGCAATATCATCCTTGGTAATTAAGTCTTATGGCTCTTCATTGTTCACACAATCAACTATCACCCCCCATATAGTATGTTTGCATGGAAAGAAATTGAGGGGAGGGGAGGGGATAAAAGGAATCGTGTAAATGGAGGAGGTAGAAAAGGAAAGAACCGTGTTGCACTTATTCTGAAACTGTGTGGAGGACCCTGCATGATCCTTTGTATCAAAATCACTGAATTCATAAGCAATGTAAAAGTATCCGCATACCCCTACTTACACATTCATAGAACTGTAGCAGTAGCCAGCAATGATCCAACCTCTCAGATAATTGTGTTAAAATACAGTGCAATGATTCCTTGTATCTGCAATGTAGGTTTTGAAAGGGTTGATTTGTGAAACTGGGGATGATAAATGAGTCCTCTCAGTTCACTTCCCTCTAATTTTGTTACCCAAACAAACATCTTGTGGAATCGTCTCCCTTCTTAATCTCCCTTATATTTTGAGGTTCTTTCCTCTTCATTTCTCTCCCTTCTTTTTTCCCCACTGCCCGCCCCTTACTCTGCAAGTTTGCTATCCAAACAAAGTGTTTCTGAGATGAAAGGTCTGAGAACACAAATCAAGACTTTTCACTGAACAAGTAGTTACATATATGCTCTTTGTTATTCAGTGTTTGATCTTCTATTAGATCAAAAGAGAAAGAGAGATGGGGGTGGGGGGGAGGGCAGAGCAAGAGAGTGTCACAGAATTCGCTCAGCCCACTTAATCACTTATTGTTAAAGGACCAAGTAGGACCAACTCAACCAACAGTCTAGACTAATGGTTGCGAATTGGTTCGATCTTGCTGCTCGTTTCTGATTAGAGTGGTGGATGAAGCGGATTGCTTCAGGTGTACAGAAACAAGGAAGTTGGTTAATTTGTTCAGTACCCTCACAACCAAATCACATTGATTTACTTATTTCGTTAAATGTGGGGATTGCTTTATTCCAAATGCTTGTTGTCTACCAGTTTGTGGTCGTACCTAAACGCTGCACTTTTAGTACTTTTCTTGAGAAAAAATAAGATGGGAGGGGAAAAAAATAATCCAACATTCTGCCTGATTACTCAATATCACTGATAAGTAGTCCTACCAGTATTTGAGACTGTGTATTGGGTGCCCCAAGTTTTTATTTTATCTGTTTGTAAATTAGAGTATCGTTTGTGGGGGGGGGGGGGGGGGGGGAGGGGGGGGGGGGGGGGGGGGGGGTTTTTTGTTCCCCCCCCCCCCCCCCCCCCCCCCGCGCGCGCGCGTTAATCATGGTTGATGGTGGGCTGTGCCTTCTTGTTGATTAAATTTGTAAGTTGATCTTATTTGAGGATTAACTACCAATACTAGTGCTGTCTTAAGGTCTCTCTGCCGGGGTTGGCCTCTTCCCTTTCCTTCTTGAGTGTCAGCATTCAGATATTATACCCACTGTAAAACTTTCATTTCAAGCTTTTTTTGTAAGCAGTCTGACATGGGAATGCCCCTTCAATGCTGCTCTCTTGTTGCAGCTGAAGCTATTTTTCCCGAAAGTGACATTCGCAAAACCTAAAAGCAGTCGCAATTCTAGTATTGGTGAGGGACATTTATACAATTGCTAATATTTGGTTCGCCTCTTTTCTACGTCATTGCAAACTTGCTTTATTCTCTTCAAATCGTTGTTTTGCAGAGGCTTTTGCAGTTTGCGAGGATTACTCTCCTCCTACAGGGTTCAGTGAGAAAGATTTATATCGCCTTCTGAAGGAAGTTGGAAGCCCCTCTGGAGCAGATGATCTGGGTAAGCTATTTACATTTCCATGTGTGATGTGTCCCTTTCTTCTTGTCTTTTGCAATAATTTATTACCTTAGATTAAGCAAATATATGAAATTTATTTAAACGAATTCATTTGCCTTCCTTCAGATGATGTTAACTGTTAGCTTGAACATAATATTTATTTTTATTTTTATTTTGTTCACCGAATTCACAAAACGGTTTTGTGCTTCACATGAAATTTTTTTATATTAGTCTATCCCGCAATGTTCACGGATAATGAGAGAGTAATTAGGCAAGGAGGTTGATCAATAACTTCTGATTATTCTGCATCTCTATTGCAACAATCTATGTTGCTCAGACTCGGGTATGGGTGTCGGGTACGGGTACGGGTACGGGTACGGATCCGAGTGTCGGGTACTCCGAGCCTAAAATTTTAAGACACGGGGACCCTGTCCGAAATTTGGACACG
>JBBYHQ010194699.1:0-24808 GCA_038382645.1 Spergularia azorica
GGTTTGGTGAAAAATCAAAGGCTCGAGAGAAATCTACTCACACCAACAACGAAAGCAGCTGATCATGATGTTCCTGTTACACCAGATGAGGCAATTATTTAATTTTACTTTTCAGTATTACCTGCAGTTTCTAATAGTTGTTGTTATCTAATGTCCTCTGTGATTATCTCAATACATTTTTTATGATGTTAGTCAGGTCTGTTAACAAGCAAATGACTGTAAAGCATGAAGCTTCACAAAGCTTTATAGATCTTTTTTTTTTTTTTTTTCCTTCTATTACCCCTGTACTTTCTCTTCTGTTGTTATTGAACTTAAGTCCTTTTGCTTGCTTCTGAAATCATGCATGAAAAATCTGAAATAGTATGCGTAATCCTATCAGTTAAAAAGGAATAAAATGAGATTTGGTAGGATAATTGTCCTGTGTTCTTCAGATTTCTAGATGCTTTAAGTAGGCCTTGCCTGTTAAGACTAACAAAGTACTTGTGTCTGGGCTCATCCAACATATAATAGATCAACTTTCATAGTTTGGGGTCGTTTTTTTAAGGTATAAACATGATTGATTGGATTCTGTTGACTAGGTTCGTCTCAATATATTGCATCCTGGAATTTGTTATTCAGGGCAGAATTACTAACATTTAATTGTTGCAGATTGTAGAGCAAGGGCTGATGACTAAAGCTGACGTTGATGAAGTTAGCAGCAGGGCTTTGGCTCTATTCGAGTATGGACAGGTGAACAAGTCATTCTGCTTTTGTGCTTTTGCTAACGATTGGATATCAAATCTGACATTGTATATGGATAGTGTTTAGTGGAACATAAATGCCTCATTTAGATTTTGTGATTGCAGCGTGTGGCGCGGGAACATGGCCTTATTTTAGTGGATACTAAATATGAATTTGGGAAGACAAATGATGGCACAATCGTTTTAGTTGATGAGGTGAGTGGTTATACAGGCTTTTAGCCTAACCATTTTTGTCACTTTTGTAGCACTCATAGCTGAAGGCTGATATTGATATATTTTTCTTTGTTTCCATCTATTCATCTTAAGGTACATACACCTGACTCAAGCAGGTATTGGATCGCTCATTCATATGACGAGCGTTTTCAGAGTGGTCTTGAACCTGAAAACGTTGATAAGGTATAGTAATTTTCTGTTACCTTTATTACTCTTTTGTTAAATGTGTTCTTCCCGTGCTTGCTTGAGAGTTGTCCTTAAAGTAAATAACAGAATCTTAAATGCGAGGGCATGACTTTCTGAGATACATATAGCAACTAATAATTTCTGCTTTTCAGGAGTTCTTGAGATTGTGGTTTAAAGATAATTGTAACCCATACGAAGACGAGGTGAGCACTTTGTATGGATTTGGTTAAGCTTTTGGTTTCTTTCTCATTGTATCATCTTGGTACTTATATCTTTGAGCAAATGTCTTTAGGTCCTTCCAGAAGCTCCTCCAGAACTTGTTTCCGAGCTGGCTTGGAGGTATGTCTCATATCATTTGCTCACATTTACCATTATGGTGTATCAGAATTTATCTGGGTTACTATTTTTATATATAGATTTTTTTTTGGGTGGTAAAGCGTTGCTGCTTTTTACCCACTGTTGTAAGCATACCTTTTTTTTTTTAGGTTAATGCGCAGCTTAATTACACATCCTTTGTTTTCTATTATACTTAAGCTTCTTGATTTTGGCCTTGAGTCTCTTCAAGAAAGTTCAAGCGTCCTGAATTATCACCTTCCAATGATCTGTTGGTCACTGGTCTCTAATGATGACATTTTAAAACCATCATCATCTTAATGTGGTTGGACGTTAAATCACTCTGCTAGCTTAGGAAGACATGCAATAGCTCTTATGTGGTGTGCTAGTTGAACTGAGCTTGAATAATCTCTCTGTTTGGGCTCCCTTAAGCTCCACCATCTCTCTGTTTCAGAGAGAGATGAACTGAGCCGGAATAATCTCTCTGTTTGGGCTATCCGAACCTTAATGTAACAAGTGTGTGAATCGGAAAGAGTAATAATGTAGAATATTTGTGAAGTGTGGCTATATTCTTTTCAGTTTTTCTTTCATGTTGTCAGGATATACAGTTAATGCTCCCTGAAGCCTTGTCTACAGTTCTAATTGTACCTTAAGTGATCAAAGCTTAACCATAAGTATCTTGATATTTGGCTGCAGATACATATTTTTGTACGAAACAATAACCGGCTCCAAGTTTGAGATTCCAAATACCGATGTAAGCCATTTTCGTCTGTTCCCATACAGTGTACTCCATCATGTTTTAGCTGAAACTGATCTCTAATCTCTACCATGCCTCCGCAGGTACCAATTCACGATAGGATCTCTCAGAATGTATCATCGGCATTGGCATCATTGAAGCAAACATAATCAAATTTCAGAATTCCGCACATGTATTCAAATGGAAGAAAGTCAAGGAACTTCTCAAATTTCATGCAGTGGTTGCCAGTTGCCACTGTCTTTCGCTCTTTACTCCTGATAGAAGTCACGCAAGTGAAATTTCGTACTGTTGCTGCTGTGTGTTACTATGACTTGAATGTTCGTACCATATTGGTTTCTCGCATGAGGAACACGCAATCGACTGATAGTCCTTGATGGAATGTATGTGTACAACTAACAAGGAAAGACCGAAAGAGGCAAAATGTCTCCTGAGAATTCATGATGTTGAACTTGCAATAATAGCTGGAAACTTTCTACTCGTATGCTTCTTTGCCAGATGCATATTCAACATCTCAGCATGTGATGATTTTAACTTTTAGCCGCATACAAGGGCGTAACGCGTAACTGTGTACGAACCATGCTGCGGTGAATTCGGTTCCGGGCCTTGTAATGTTGTCGATCCCGTGTCTTAACTATTTTCCCTGAGGAAAAAATAAAATCGGTCAAAACTTTCTCATGAGTCAAATGTTATCCCAAGTACTCCGTAATGATCAGCTCTCTGTGTCTCACATCTAGTCGACCATCTAAATGAGAGTATGATGGTACCGAAGTTTTACGCTTGGAGAGGCGGTAAAAGACTAAAAACAAACACCAATTCATCCAACAACCGTTTAAACCCTAAACCCCAAATTTTCTGCCAGGGAGGAGAGAGAGAGAAGTTAAACCATTTTTGTCGATGTCGTGATTCTCAAGCTTCGCCGGAAAAAAAAAAGTAAACTCCAGAACTTTTCTTCACTTTCTCATGACCTCAAGAACAACAGCGCCGCACTCATCTCACATTTTTCCAGAAAAAATCATCTTAATTTCTTCTTCATTTTCGTTACTTTAATTCGATTATTTCTCCAATTAATTACACAAATGAGAAGAATCAAGTTAATTAGCCTTGCTTCCAAATTTTTGACTCGCAATTTTTCCGTAAGTTTCCGATTAATTTTTGTCATTTTAATTCAAATTTATTTGTAATTATGATTAAATTGATGCTTTAATAATGTATATTATTGGTTGATAATGCAGTCGCAACGGTCGAGTTTCAATTTTGTTCATGGAGGTCGACATTCTTCAAGTATGTTGTTCATTTCTCAGTTGCGTAATGTTTACGATTTTGTTAATTTAAGTAGAAAATTGCTATGTCAATTGGAAGAATTTCGATGTTAATTGTTGTTTTTGTAATGATTTTTAGGGTTATGCTGTAATAATAGATATATAGATAGAATTACCGCGAATCGGTTTGATGGAGCTATGTTTCCAGTTTCAATGATCAGACGTTATTTTCACGCTACAGGTTAGAGGAACATATTATATATCAACTGATTGTTGAGGAAATTTTCGCCTTTTTATGTGCGAAATTTTCGGAGTAGGATTGTGATTGTAGATTGTATGTGCTGCTTTCAGGTTCGTTGAATGCGAATGAACGGAACTACTATGATTTATTGGGAGTTTCTAGGAATGCAGGTCGCGATGAGATTAGGAAAGCTTTTCATCAGGTGATTATCGAGTATTGATCAGTTTTATGTCACCTTAAAAGCGAATTTTGACTTTCTGTATTGATGCTATGGTTGTGTGGCTGTGAAATCACTTGAATTGCGGTTGTTTACTTGGTATAGGCCTAACTACATGAGCTAATGGCCATTTCTTATGATAGTAAGATGCATCGTTGATTCGATTTCGTTGATTCACTCTGTAGCGAAAGGTGTGAAGCAATATGAGTGAAATGTGATTTGAGTGTTACAAACTATGAGATGCGTAATTGTAGGATATAGGAGCTATGCTATATTGAAGTGGCCACCATTTAAGCTGAATCTTAGCGCGACTCTGCTTACACTAGTCAGGCGCTTCATAGAGTTCTTATGAACTTAAGTAGTAGTCTAGTGGGGGAGTAATGACTACAAAAGTTATGAATCGATCTATCTTCTCTTGGAGAATCCCTTGTCGTGGAAATGGTTCTACATTTGCATAGCTTTTGATGGTACGAATGCAACTGTATAGATAGGAGTGCTTGCTAAGAGTTTCGAAACTATGTCGTCTATGTGTTTCTGAGTAGGCATGAAGCATAGACTATGCAGTCCTTGACCACCTCAGCATCTACTTGCCCCGTGCCAATTTGGTCAAGTATATTGCTCAATCTGCTGTATCTTGGGTCAATATCTTCAGAGTAGATGTTTTACTTTCTCTTTCTTTATCTAATGATTTCCATGTTTCATCACCATGACTTCTTTCCTTCTTATGCTGCATAATTGATCTCGCCTTCAATTTCTTACTTTTTTAATCGGCAAATTTTATATTCCTTAAGTTTATTGTGCTGGAATCTGTTTTTTCTTATGTTTTAACTTCATAAACCATGCAGCTGGCCAAGAAGTACCATCCAGATACAAACAAAAATAATCCATCTGCGAAGATGAAATTTCAGGAGATACGAGATGCTTATGAGGTATGTTAGTTAGTTGAGGATTTATTGTCGTCTTTGTTGAATTCCTTAGGCTGACATTTGACTGTATGCCTTCTTCTTTATCGGCTGTTGTGCTTTCAGACGCTGCAAGATTCTGAAAAAAGATCACAGTATGACATGGTAAGCCACAACTAGAAGTTTCAGTGTAGATGTCCTTTGCCTTGGTGAGTCATTTGGGTGGATTTTGTGTCGTTTGAAGAAAACGGTGATCAAGAATTTCATTCTATTATTAAACTATCTTAGCTCTGAGTCCACCTATTTGGCTCTCCGTATGTGAAGTTTGTGACATTGAAGCTAATTACCATAACATTAGCCTATGCATCACACAATTATTTCTTTTTTTTTCCTATTAGAGCTTAGATATGGGTTCGAGGCGCGGATTTGGAGGCAGAAGTTCAGAGAATGTACATGATTTTGCTGATGCTGAGGCTTTTACACGTGCTTACAAAACTCATTTTTCGTCATCATTCCATAAAATCTTTTCTGAGGTATTGCTTTCATTTCTTTCATTCTAATTTACTCCAATTTGCTATGCTCTGAGGTCTTGGGAATTTGAGAGAAGAACATAGAATAGATATAACTCAGCCTTTGGGGTTATCTAATTCTGAGTGATGGTGTTGCTTCCAAGCTGTTGTCTAATATTGCATCTTTTCTGTTGTCTAGGTGTTTAGCTTCTGAATTTATCCACTTATAGCATTGATGACTTTAATTTCAGATATTTGAAGATGAAGTGGAAACCTTCGCACCTGACGTTCAGGTCTACAAGTCATCTTTATATGCATTCGCTGCACTATAGTGTGGACAGCTTTGTACATTTTTAGGTGCCACACCTGTGATTGGACTTAATTTGGCATGGACATTTTCAGGTAGAACTGTCGCTATCATTTCATGAAGCTGCGAAAGGCTGCGTAAAGCATCTCTCTTTTGATGCATACATCCCATGTGTCTCATGCCGTGAGTAAACATCCCTTATGTCTTTTTCCCACTAGCCTGTATATATGGAAGAACACGCTCCCATATGGAATGAAAAGGACTCCTGTAGCTTGAATTAGTAACCGATCCCCGTTTAAATTACAATTCAATGGGTGAATCAAGAATGTAATTTGGTCACAATGACACAAGTGCGACAAATGGTGATGCATATTCACTGAAGTACCTTTTAGAAAATTTATTAATTCCCGCTGATCTTATGTATTGCATTATTGGATTTTTTTGTCATTTTACCAATATTGATTTGTGTCATGTTGGTTTGGGTTGTGATTTAGATGGCTGTGGGCATCCCATTGACGCAAAAACAAGAATTTGTCCACTTTGTGGAGGTGTTGGAAAGGTAAGATAAGAAGCCCTCCTTGTATGTTAGCGTCTTTACTATTCTTCTGATGCTTATTGGTAACTCTACCATCTGTAGTTTTGTAGTATTACTTTTTAGTTTTTGTGGTTTATGGCTGATTATGGGCCGTTGTACTCATGTTGTCTTGAATCTTATTTCAAAGTATGGTTTATTATGTCAATTGAGAGCTTGTAGTGACTAGCGCAACACTGTGGCAGGTCACAATTCCCCCATTTTCATCCACCTGCAGTAATTGTAAGGGGTCAGGGAGAATTATTACTGTGAGTGTTCAAAGTCTCGGGCGCACCAGTTCCTAAATTTTACACTGTGCATAAGGTGCAATGACCACCTAGCGTAAGTAACACATATGCCATGTTGCAGGAAAGTTGCAGGGCTTGCAAAGCTGTCGGTGTGGTAGAAGGTGTTAAGGAAGTTACAGTTACAATACCTCCTGGTTAGCTCTGTATTCTCTTCATATGCTTAGTTTTTAAGAGTCTATTTATCCACTCAATGTCTGATTTTCCTGGTTCTATTTGCCACTCTTTTTGTTTGAGCTACCAGGTGTGGATTCTGGTGACACGATCACTGTCCCACAAGCTGGTAATTCCGGGGGGCTTGGAGCACAACCTGGCAATTTGTACATAAGATTAAAGGTAGCCCTTTATCTTTAAAAGAAAGCCTTGCGCTATTAAAAAGGAAAATGTTGCGTAGGGTCTAATATGAACGAGACAGACTTGCTATTGTGGTAAAAAATAATTAAGCTTCATGATGCTTGTTTTACATGTGGGGGCGCAATATGATTCGTTTTGGTTTCTTTGTTTGGTTTTCTAAATCTTATTTTTTTCGTCTCCTAAACTTTTTATCTTCTCTCAAAGCTTTTGTTTCTATTATTTGTTTAAAGTTCATATGTTTTCCACTTGTCTTACAACTATTTTTTAATCTTTTGTTTTCCTTTCTTTGGATGATTTTTAAAAAAAAAAAAAGCCCTTTTAAACGTGTTTCATTATTTTTCTAACTTATTCACAATGATCTTTAACTTATATGACATACCCGAGACGGTTACTCATGAAGATTCATGTTAGCCGGCCCCAAGTTATTTGAATAAGGCTTGGTTGTTGTTGTTGTTGTTGTTGTTGTTGCTTGTTTTAAGGGAGCATAATGGAGGCCTTTTGTTTTAAAACTTAGGGCGATTCCCCCAGTTGACATTACCCACTTTCCTTCCCCCACCACCTCTCGTTTGTTATGTAGAATTGTAGACAATGTTCTTGTTTACCTGCCTACCATTCTTTTCCGAGCTGTCAATTTACCTGGTTACAGTGATTTTGCTTTCTGATACTACTTTGTTACGAATTCTCTCTTATATGTAGGTTGCTGATGATTCGATTTTTACTAGAAAGGATTCAGATGTTTGCGTGGATGCTAATATAAGTTTTATCCAGGTAATATACGGTCCATAATTTTTTCATTGAATTTGTGTGAATGGTATACGCTTATATTATTGTGCGCCCTCCTTTGTGTCATTGGAAGAAATAGCTCCCGGTCTGTTGAAACTTTATTTACATGGTTTGTAGATCATCTGTTCTACTTGTTAGCAACTTCGCATCTAAATTTATTGTTTCCTTTGTCTTTCTATCTGTCTGAAATTTGTTTTCTGCTAATGGTACTGCGCTGAGCTGCTGACTTTAAGGTGTCAAGCTTTATTGGTTTCAAAATATCCATGCATGTCAATGACATTGTTGAGTATTAATCAATTGGGTTGTTGGATCTCTGCTCATGACTTTTATTAGCTTTTCCTGCTTCTTCATTAGGCATTTTGTTTTAAAACTTCCATAACCCAAGGGGTAATGTCAACTGTGGGAATCCACAATTCGAAAGCAATGTGGAATTTGATCACTGAAGCCTACATTTCAAATCCTGCAGGCTATGCTTGGTGGCAAGGTCGAAGTGCCAACACTATCTGGAAAAATTTCATTGGATGTATGAAATTCTCTTGCTGCTTCTATTCTTTTGTCATTTATTATCTTTTGAAAGTGGTTTTGGTAAAATGTTCGTATATTAGCAATGTATTACATCATATATGTTTTCATGTACTTTGAACTTTAAGTGCAACCTGCTTTCTTGCTGCTCAATTCATGTTGTTGGTATGTATGTGTCCTTGGTCATAGCTTCATCTGTTTACTTCCGTTTCATTATGTGGTAGGCTTACATCTGTATACTTCATTTTCTATACGTTCTCCATTTTTCTTTATCTTTTAGTCTTTTTTTCAGTGCGCGCAAAATTAGGGGTCAGGCTGTGTATAATTGTATATCAGACCCCTCACCTTGCCATAGGCTTAAGCCACTGAAGCACTGGGGTAATACCCATAAAAACTGGAGGCTTGACGGAGTTAAGCTGTCTGGCATGAGGTATTGGGTTGGCATAGATTGAAACCCATACCAACATCTGAGACCTCAACCAAATGGGCCTTTAATGTATCTTGTGTTTGCTTTTCGATCTATCAGGAAGAATCATGTACCACAAGTGTAATTTTACCATGTTCCAACTCACCAAGTTTATTAATTACCTTTTATATGTGTCCCATTGAGAGCTGCCTGTAGAGATTTTAATTTGTTCATCTCAAGCCCAAATGGTCTACTAATGATTTATTGCAGTGTTTTGTTGTTTTCGACATCACTTCATTTATATTTGGTTCCTTCCTTGAATGTGCTTTTACCGTTAGTCACATGTCTGATAAAATGTGCGATGCTAGTTGATGATATCTGTCACCACATTATTCAAGTCACTACTCATTCTTATTGTTTCTTTTCACTTCAGATACCGAAGGGTGTACAACCAGGACAGGTTGTGGTACTAAGAGGGAGAGGTGACCATCATGCATACCTCATCTACGTTTTTTGACAATGAATTGTGTTCTTTCTTTCTCAATATAGAATATTTGTCTCAGGGTTGCCAAAGCGCGGTATTTTTATCAACCGTGGCGATCAACAAGTTTTCTTCCGTGTAAATTTCCCAATGTAAGCGTATTCCAGTTCCTCTCAATTCTTGAATGCCCTGTTGTCATTTTCCTGAAGGTGACAGATATTGGATTGTGCAATGCCATTGTTAAAGTTCTAAATCCCCCATCCCCCCTCAACCCGTGCTCCTGACCATTAAGCTGATGTGTACTACATTTGATATTAGAATTTGCATTGTCCTTGTTAAAACTTTATTCCAGTGTTTACTTTTGATGCTGTGACCTTATCCATAGTTCATACAGACGTAATGGAATCTTTTTCTGTGTTTGTGTCTTCGAATTTGCTCCGTGTTGGAATGTGCAGTGCCCCTGCTATACTTGGGTCTTGATTGCCTGAATATGTTTCTTTTCAGGAAGGTAAATGCTCGCCAAAGAGCTATACTTGAAGAGTTTGAGATGGAAGAAATGAATCGTGAAGTAGGTTCGTTTGGTGAAGGGAGCTGGTGAGTTCTACATTCATCTGCTTTCTTAAAGTTCGTTTCTCGACCTCACTTTTTGAGATTGTGCTACTCCTATGACTGTAAGATTTGAGTACTGAGCTCCCATGTTAATCGCTATATCCTGGCAAACGTTAGCATGCTTTGCGTTTTCTCTTTTAGTATGTGGGTACTAGGAACTAGGAAGCATGTTGACCTAATAACTAGTGGCTATATTAACGTCAGTGCATCCTTCTCCCATTCTTCCTCCCCTTCTGATTTTGATATAGACATTGGAAATGAACAGGCTTCACCAGCAGCTGTCTACTGGTTAACTTTCAGGTGGCAGCGGATTTTTGAACGTGGAAATAGTCACAAACTATTGCTAGAAGTGTCTGTACTCCTGCTGATCCTATTTCTTGTGAAGAATATCATGCTCTGATCGAGCTCTGGATAGTTGGCTTGCTATCTTCACTCTCCCAAGCCCGATCAATGATAATTATCAGAGGTAAATTTTTGCTTTATGATTCCTGTAAACCTAAGCTGGATGTTGGTTAGTCTATTCTATAGATTAGCACTCAAGATGATTTTTTCAAGATTAAGAAGAGTAACGAAAGGTTGTTGCATATTTTCAGTCGTGCTTCCCGGGCCAATTTCCTCTCCAGAGTGCAAATGAACTTGCTCACAGAGTTCCTCTGCCATTACGACACAATTATACAGGCGTACCATTGAGGCATTGATGAATCTCACAATGATTGTCCTACGCCAATTCAGCTTTCTGGGATCCAAAGATACACAGTATGATATACTCGACTCTAACATTTTGCACATAATAATGTATGTAATGTTAGCCCCTGGACTGATTTTGTTCAAGCCGGAACTTCCAGCATCATTACAGACTGTTATATATTTGCTATTCTAACTTGGACTTCAGCTTCCGGGGCTTGTACCTTGTACTAACCGTCAGAATTTTGTTGACCTTGAGCACACTCTCTAGACAAAGCTCTCAATGCCATGTCCTTGTTAGAGTGTCAGCATTACATGCGAACATGATATACTTGCCGTTCTGTCAACAACTCGTACGTCATTATTAATTGCAAATTGCATCCTTAAAAAGTATATATCTACTTCCTCATTTCCTTGAGAGTACTCAAGTTTTGACTCTCAGTGTAAAACTAAGAGTCTTCAAACAGAAGGAATCAAAATGAAAGTGAATGAGAAAACACCAAAGAAGAAGGAAATTTCCTTCAAAACCAATGTTCTATTCACAGCGGGCTCAATTGTCTCGGCTATTGCTTCCCGCGCTGATGGCACCGTTAACCGTCGTCTCCTCAACATGGCCGACTTATACACACCACCGTCCAGCATCCCTATTGACGGCGTCAAGACATTCGATTACACCTTTGATATTTCCCGCCAACTTTGGTTTCGTTTGTTTATTCCTGATCACGCTACCTATGATCAGCTCCCTGTTATTATCTACTTCCCCGGTGGGGGGTTTATTCAGTATTCTCCCTCCACCACCCCTTACGACACTATTTGTCGACGCATTGCCCGCAGTTCGTCTGCCGTTGTCATTTCTGCTAGTTACCGTAAGGCGCCAGAGCATAAGTGGCCGGCGCAATATGACGACGGGTTTGCTGTCGTGAAGTTTGTCAACAGCGAGATTAGGGAGAAAGTTGCGGAATTTCCGGCGAGTGCTAATCTCCGACGGTGCTTTCTCGCCGGTGATTCTGCTGGTGGGAACGTGGCCCACCACGTAGCGGTGAAATGTGGCGGAACTGAATTTAAGGAGGTGAGGATCCGCGGTTTAATTATGATCCAACCCGGTTTTACTGGGGAGGCGAGGACAGATTCGGAACTCCGTTTGGGAAATAAAGGGAAGTACCCATTGCGTAAGACGGATCCTTATTGGAAGGCATTTTTGCCAAACGGGTCGGATCGAGACCACCCGGCTGTAAATGTGTTTGGTAGCAAGTCTAGCAACTCGTCGTATGAAGATTCTATTTTTAATATTAAGTATCCGAGCACGCTTTTGATAGTTGGAGGCTTGGACCCGTTGCAGGATCGGCATAGGAGGTATGCGGATGGGTTAAAAAGATTTGGAAAGGAAGTCGAGATTGTGGAGTATCCGGACGTCGACCATGGGTTCTATGGTGCAACCGACGAGTCTACAGAATTTCGAATGCTAATAGCTAAAGTAAGCGAGTTTGTGCAATATCATGTTCAACTTGTTCCAGAGCCCGTGAAATCACATGCATCTTATTTGTCTAAATTGTAATGACTCTAACATCAACACAGAAAGCCATCCCGGATGGCTCCCCTCTGTGAGTGCTTTCTTCAAGCGAAAGGAATAAGGGTAGGAATGCATCTATGTCAGTGAGGCCATGCATCTACTTATGTCGAGTTGGGTTTGGTATTACATCAGTTCATGTTAGTATTAGTGTTAACTCTACTTCTTTTGGGTTTGTTTCAACTTTCGAGATTAGTTCGGATACACTGAGGTCAAGTGTGTTTGGTTTCAAATTAATTAATTCTCATCCGCCCTATTTCTTTGAATGAAAACATTTCAATAGTCACATACATTAATTTCTATCCGCGCGTGTAACCGTTTCGCATGCTAATCTTTAGGTGCGCTTTAGGTAAACCTGACTCGTCCTTATACGGTTTAATTGTTTTTAACTTTATTATACTCCCTTAGCTTGCACCCAGCCTTGCTCAATTATTCGGAAATAAGATATGTTTCCTTTACGTTTCATGGTAGTTCACTAGTATGTAATTATGTATGTTGCACTTGCATCCTTTTCTTTCTTTTTTCTTTTTCCTGACAACGACATCCATATGTTCTTACCCTCTGAAAATTGACACTACAATCAGTACATTGTCGGAACATTATTATGCAATCTTTAATTTTCGGCACCATACATACATACACCACATTTATCAACATTCAATCGCTCAACCATACTGCTTTATTTGATTTGTATACATACCGATATACGAGTACGTCGTTCACTCAATACTTCCATGCAAAGGGATAACATTATAGGTTTTTTTTTTTTTGAGGATACAAAAGTAAACACGTCACCCACAAGATACATACGGAGTACAAGATTACAACCAAATAATTGCATTCTTGTTAAATAAACTACATACAGTATATATTACTATATATAGTAGCAGGACATTTTCCAACAGAGAGTATATCTATCAGAGTACTCACATTTTGTAATTCACTGTATAAGTATAGTATAGTATTGTACAGTGTGAGTAGAGTACTCTTCACTCAAACAGTCAAAATCAAAAATGAAAATGAAGGAACAAAAAAAAAAGAGTAAGAAGAAGGAAGTTTCGTTTAAAACTAAGGTTGTTCTCGCGGCGGGCTCTATCGTCTCGGCCCTCGCCTCCCGCTCCGATGGCACCGTTAACCGCTGTCTCCTCAACATTGCCGACTTATACACACCACCGTCAAGCATCCCTATTAACGGCGTCAAGTCATTTGATTACACCTTTGACGTTTCCCGCCAACTTTGGTTTCGTTTGTTTATTCCTGATCACGCTACCTATGATCAACTCCCCGTGATCATCTACTTCCACGGCGGCGGATTTGTTCAGTATTCTCCTTCCACCACCCCTTACGACACTATTTGCCGGCGCATTGCCGGAAGTGCCTCCGCCGTCGTCATTTCAGCCACTTACAGTAAAGCGCCGGAGCATAAGTTACCGGCGCAGTATCACGACGGGTTTGACGTCGTGAAGTTCATCGACGGTGAGATTAAGGAGAAGGTTGAGGGTTTTCCGGCAAGTGCGAATCTTGAGTGGTGTTTTCTCGCCGGAGATTCCTCCGGCGGAAATGTGGCCCACCACTTGGCGGTGAAGTGTGGCGGGACCGAATTCAAGAGGGTGAAAGTTCGCGGGATGATTTTGATTCAACCCGCTTTTACTGGGGAAGCGAGGACAAATTCGGAAATTCGTTTGGAAAATAAAGGGAAGTATCCGTTACGTAAAACGGATCTTTATTGGAAGGCTTTTTTGCCAAACGGGTCGGATCGAGACCACCCGGCTGTAAATGTGTTTGGTAGAAACTCGTTAGATGAGGATACTATTTCGAAAATTGGGTACCCGAGCACGCTTGTATTAGTCGGGGGGATGGACGCAATGATAGATCGGCAAAGGTGGTATGTGGATGGGCTAAAGAGATGCGGAAAGGTAGTCGAGCTTGTTGAGTATCCAGACGCGGATCACGGGTTTTATGGTGCAACGGACGAGTCTACTGAATTCGACTTGTTAATAGCTAGATTGAGTAAATTTGTGCAAAAACATTCTCAACTAGCCCCAGAGCCTTTGAAAACACGAGATTTTTATTTGTCTAGATTGTAATGGCTTTGATTTGATCTAGGGGTGACATTAATCGAATTGATCAAGTTGTCACTAAACAGGATTAAGCAGTACTTTACGCATTTTTCCATGGAGTGAGGGAAAACAAATAATTGTATATCTCATTCCAAGCGGTTTTGCTAGCCTCGGTATAACACAGTGATCTGCTAGAGTATTGTTTCTTTTCAACATTGCCTTTCACGTAATATTTACACATTTCATGGTGGACTGTACTGGTAGTTGTGCATTTCATAGATTTCATTCATGATGGTTTTCCTACTTCTCATCCGTTTGTTTTTTTAAATAATGTATATGGTGTTATTTGATTGGATTCAATGTTTGCAGTAATTGTTCTTTAATGCTTGATCGGATGGCCGCAGGAGGAAATTTACAAGTTAAAAGATGAAAAAAAAAACAAATTGCAATTAGAACAACCAACAAAAGCAGGGAAGAAGAACCCATAATAAAACATTTGTAGCTGAAGTTTACATAATAAAACTTAATATTGTAAAAATAAAAAATGAGACTTATGATTTCTTAGGCGAGTGTGGATCAGGGAAAAGGTTTCCTCATCCGGCGAGTGAATGAGACCTCAAAGAGATTCCCTCATCCCCTTTTTAAGGGTTTCGGCTTTGTTTTCTCCATTCCCAAACTATTAAGTTTTTTGTCTAGTGAATAATTATGGAGCCAAGATGAAGATGTTAGTGATAATTAGCTTTTAAATTTATTTGCTAAATGAATCATTAAGAATTATTTATTTTTTTTTTTTTTGAAGTGCGGAAAGTTTTATCTGGAACGGAGGAAATATTTGGTAGGACTGTAATTTTTTTTTATCTAATTTGAATACATTTGATTTGGATTATTTGAATGAATATGAACTGATTTGATTTGATCTAGTTTCGTTGACGAGTACGAGTATTTGAAAAGATATGTTTGCCTCAAAGTCCAAGCTACTATAAGAAGACGCTACAATTCTAATTCTAAACCTAATTAAAATCTTATCAATAAATCATAATAAAAAAGTCAAATATAGAAATGAATGAACCAAAAATCCCAAAAAAGGAACTTTCCTTGAAGACGAAGCTTCTATTCACGGTGAACTCATTCATCTCTGCCGTCGCATGCCACGGTGACGGCACCGTTAATCGCTTTCTCCTCAACCTCTCTGACATCCACACGCCACCGTCAAACACCCCTATTAACGGCGTCAAGACTTCCGATCACACCGTTGACCTTTCCCGCCGACTGTGGTTTCGTTTATATATTCCTGATCACGCAACCTCAGATCAACTCCCCGTGATCATCTACTTCCACGGCGGCGGATTTATTCGATATTCTCCTTCAACCACCCCTTTCGACACTCTCTGCCGCCGTATTGCCGGAAATACCCCCGCCGTTGTCATTTCCGTCAACTACCGCCTTGCGCCGGAGCACAAGTTTCCGGCGCAGTACGACGACGGTTTCGACGTTGTGAAGTTCGTCGACGACGAGATCAGGGGAAATGTTGCGGATTTCCCGGCGAGTGCGGATCTTAAACGGTGTTATCTCGCCGGAGATTCTGCCGGCGGGAATGTGGGCCACCATGTGGCGGTGAGGTGTGGCGGAGTTGAGTTTAAAGAGGTGAGGATCCGCGGGTTGGTTATGATCCAGCCGTTTTTGGGTGGCGTGTTGAGGACGGATTCGGAAACCCGGTTGGGAAATCGGGCCCAGTTGACTTTGAGTAAGACGGATTTTTTCTGGAAGGCTTTTTTGCCAAGCGGGTCGGATCGAGACCACGCGGCTGCGAATGTGTTCGGTCGCGAGTCGTCTAATGAGGATACGGTTTTGGGTATCGGGTACCCGGACACGCTTGTGATAGTTGGCGGGCTGGATTTGTTGCAAGATCGGCAAAGGATGTATGTGGATGGGTTAAAGAGATTAGGAAAGGAAGTTGAGATTGTCGAGTATCCAGATGCGGAACACGGGTTTTATGGTGCAACTGACGAGTCTACTGAATTTGATATGTTAATAGCTAAAGTGAGCGAATTTGTGCTCAACCATGCTCAATAGTCAATAAGTCGTGTAATAATACTAATTTTTAATTTTTCTATATGGTGTAGAGTTTCAGGTTGTTTCGCGGCTTCCAATTAACTTTTAAGCTAAATTGGTCGATTATATATTACTCGTATTAAGAAGCGAAACTCGAGTGTTCTCATTCCCAAATGCTCATTTTTTATTTCGGCCCAACTTAATGAATAGTTTATCCAAAAAACGGTTGTAAAGAGCGCGACATTATGAGTCCACAAAGTAAAAGACACCTAATCCCACTCCAACCTCTAATTATTCTCTAAACAGTCCCACAAATCAGGCTTAAAAGCTGGAGTTTCTAATGACAATTATCCTTCCTCTTCGTTTCTCCCTAATAAATTTCTTCACAGATTACATTGATTATTGCCATATTTTCCAGAGAAATGGCCAAATTAAACGATCTTATAATTATGGCATTCTTCCCATGAAATTCTAAACTTTCCATTTTTAATACAATTTACAATAATTAATCATATTATCCATGATACACTATTTATAAGAGGGAGAGTCAGATACTCTGGTATCCATGAGTAGCAATTTTTGCATTTTTATTCAATCTTCATACTCATGTGATTTTAACACTGCATTTGAAGCTAATTTAAGGTACGTTTACTATACCATTTATCCATGTATCATGTATCCTAATATACTGGTTTGTGGTTGGTGTTTTATGATTTCACAATGTTATGTCTTATCGTTTCGAGGAAATAGGTTCTTTCGTAATATGCAATTAAAATAATAAATTTCTCCCGTTACAATAAGTATCTTTTGTCCCATATTGTGTCCTATCCCCTGTACCCGTTACAATGAGGGGTACAGGGAGTCGAAAACCGAAATACAATAATTAGTTTGAATGTGGTTAGGACAAAGAGCTGTAGTTATAATATAAGAGACCTATGGACGGACAAACTGTATAACGCTACGTCTCTTTGTGTATTGATCATGTTAGGTAGCCGTTACGACAATTGCACAACAGAGACAACATAAACGAAGGATCAATATCACACATTAAAATCTGGCCCCGCAAAGAGGAGTTTTACGCTGCTCTACGGCTAAGGACCTCAAGGCCTTTTATTTTCTAGGTAAGTTCACTCGTAAAGTCAGTAATTTATTTTTGTATGAGATTGAAAGTAAAAACGAGTACTTAGATCATTGAGAGTTATCCTATTGCGTTGTGATAAATTGAATTGGCTGAGTTAACCTTGTGTAATGCTCATGAAAACCGCTTTCATACTTGTATAAAGTAGTATCATGTAAAAAAGCTGTTTATCTAACATGTGTTTTGGTGAGTTTGTTTCCGTATAATGACGAAACTTTTTTTATAATGGTGCTCCTAGTATTTTTAGTCTCAATATTATGACTAGAATTTTATAATTGCAATAATGCATAACTAGCTAGAATTGCAATTTGCAATAACTAATTCTAAAGTCCAAGTGTGTCATTTTAAAGATCAATTTGATTTGATTTTTATTGAATTGAGGGGTTGTTGAGCACTTGAGGCACATGGATGCAATCATGCAACTTGTAAGGTTACCCCTTTTATTAAGTTTGGGAATTCTTGTTTTCACGACCATTAACAATTCTCGTAAATTTGAGATTATTTCGCTATTCTAAATTTCAAATTCTAACTCAGTCGTCCCTTAATTAAAGTTGTGATAACTGATAATGATGTATGCTATTTGTGAAGTGTGATTCAAGGCAAAAGGCATTGTTCATGATACTGATGGTCACAAAGCTTGTGATGTAGCGTGATAATGAAAGTTTCCACGCATATGTTGCATAAAACACATCCTTAACTATACTTGTGGACAAGAAATGCTTAAAACTTGCCCAAAAAATAGCTTACTATACCCACCAACACCAACCGATCAAATTCCACAAAAATGTCAGATAACTCCGAAAATCTAACATGTTTGTTATCACATAAACATGAAAATGGCAGATTTAAGAGGCCAGAAAGACAAGTAGCAACCACTACGACACGTGGCATGACGACATTGGAGTTGGCCGAGACGACGAGCAGAAACATGACGAAATTTCTGTTGATATTGAATTGCGTAATCTTGGCAATTGGGATAAGCTGTGGTCCGTTGGTTATGCGATTGTATTACTTACATGGTGGTAAAAGTATTTGGCTTTCTTCTTGGTTAGAAACTGGTGGTTGGCCCATTATGATCATCCCTCTCCTCGTCAACTATTTTCGACGTCGAGCCGTCGATCGGACCAGCAAGGTTGTATTCATTAAGCCTATGACTGCCCTCTTTGCTGCTCTTATTGGTATTGCTCTTTGCTCCTTACTTTTTAAATTTTTACTACAATAACATTGTCTAGTGTCTTAAAGGATAGTGCCTTAAAAGAGCTCGCAATTGGGAGGTATTTGGGGTCGGATTTACGCAACCTTAACCTTGTGTTCAAATCATAGAAATACTGTTTCCGAAAGCGACTTAGTCATAACGATTAAAAAATTATTGTATCTTGGCTTACAAAATGATGGTTTTGGTGAAAATTGTTTAAATTCATACAAGCCTCTTTTTTTTTTTCTTTTTCCTTTTCAATGTTGAAATGGCATATGTTTGTTAATACGAAAAATATGCGTACATACGACTGCTCGTATTTTGCTTAGTGGGGTGCCAATAGTCTGATTTCGAATTCATACAGCTAGATATTTGAATTTTGAGGACATTGTGTCTCCTAAATTAAATTATGCTGGTCAGCTGGTCCATAACATATTGACGAGTAGTACTGGTTTTAGTTCAGATTTTCATCAGCATTGTTGAATATTGAGACGTCGCATTGACGCCATTTAGACAGCTTTTGGTTGAGGCAATAATCTGAATTATGTTTAGAAGACCCTTGTAATTGAAGTCAGTTACCATCCTTGTGATTTTGTCTGGACCATTCGGAAATTGGGACTTTTGTAACGTCGCATTTAGACAGCTATAGCTTTGTTTCAGGAAATAATCTGAGTTATGTTTAGAAGGGATCAGGATCCTTTGGGTTTACACCGGAGGATCCTCGTTTAGAAGACCCTTGTGTAATTGTATTTGGCATTGATTTCGGGTACCACCCTTAGAAAACAGTATCTCTATATTTTTTTCGTCCAATCCCTTTACCCGGCCATATGCGCGCACCTTGAGTTACACTAGGGTAAAAATCAGTAATGTCGTTGAGAGGGTTATTACAATTTGCATTGTTATCGTTTTCTGATGGTATCGAATTTGAGTACCACGGTAATAATGCAATAACCTAATGAGCATGTTATCATGATCTGTTACAGGATTAGTAGCAGGTGCAGGGGATTACTGCTATGCAGATGGAGTAAAACACATACCAGTGTCAACATCATCTCTAATTTTAGCTACTCAACTAGCATTCACAGCAGGTTTTGCCTTTATTTTAGTTGGACAGAAATTTACTGCGTACTCAGTAAATGCAGTTGCCCTTCTTACATTCGGAGCCATAGTGTTAGCACTTCATGTCAGCAGTGACAAGCCACCCGGTGAAACAAGTTTACAGTATTACTCCGGCTTCTTTTTAACCCTCGCCTCGTCTGCATTGTTCGCTGTTATGCTGCCATTGATAGAGCTTGCCTACAAGAAGTCGAAACAGGCCATCAATTACTCTTTGGTCATGGAGTTTCAGCTAGTTTTGTCCTTGTCTGCTACTTCTATGTGTACAGTTGGAATGCTTGCTAGTGGTGATTATAAGGTAACTTCTTGCAAATAAATTGTTAATTAAATCACTAAGACCCGGTACATATTGTTATAAGATCGTCTTACACAACACTTGTCGAACAATTGTTGATAATGTATGTTACATGACTGCAGACATATGCACAGGAAATGGAGGACTACAAGCTAGGAAAAGCAATGTTCTTTGTGGTGTTAATATGCAGTGCATTAGTATGGCAATGTTTCTACTTAGGCGCGGCCGGAGTTATACACTATGGATCCTCATTACTGTCAGGAATTATCATAGCAGTAGCATTACCAATCACAGAAATAATGGCCATTATTTTTTACCATGAAAAGTTTCAGGTAGAGAAGGGTGTATCTCTTGTTCTTTCACTTTGGGGATTCCTCTCTTATTTTTACGGTGAGGCGAAGGCGAACAAGAAGATGAAGAAGAACGAACTCAGGCACCAAGATTCACCTGATAATGTATAGATCCTCAATCAAACTTAGAAGTTATGCAAAATGTTGATTTTCTTAACGTTTAAAGAGCAAGTCTCTTGTGAGACGGTCTCTTGAAAAGCTGTGGATAAATAATTTAAGCGGGTTAATTAGCTAAAGGTGAGGACATTTTTACTCTGGATCGCAGTCAGAGTCTCAGAGACTTGTGAAAGTAACGGATATATGAAATTGGACCCTCCAATTGTTTTTAATGGAAGGATGGGAGGATCTGCAGCTTATGATTTTTATGATTACGAGCTGCAACAACATACTATATGCTCCAGTATATACAATGTGATTATTTCAGCAATGACATTATTTGAGATATGTATTTCTGTGGAGTTGTTGCTACTAATTAATACTCAGTTGTGCATATATAATCAAAGCTTTGGCAAAAGGTGAAATGTGCTTGGCATTTCTGATTTGTAATTAGGTCTCCATATTCCAAATAAACCCATTAATGCTTGCATCCAAGGGACAATTTTTAGGAGTCCAACCATGTTTAGTTCGAAAATATGTAAATACTATTTACTTTTTTATAGTGTAAGGAAAATTTTAAAATTTAAGAGAATATACTCTTTCTATGACAATGTGCACATGTAATAAATTGAGCATATTGTTGTACCGCCTCAAATGAAGATTTCCCAATAAAGAAATATAAAATGTGTCTACAAATAACAAAACGATTTTACTTTATTTGACTCAGATTATATTCAACAATATTAACTATCATTTATTTCAGTTCAGATTTGAGCTGAGCAACATAATGGTGATAACATCATGTTATGTCGTTTAAAGTAGTTACATTTTCAGGTTAAAATTTTCTTTTCTTTTGCATTTTCGATTCTTATTTAAGATCCCGAGACAACAAGAACGACCACTGCAAGTGCTTCAGTTAGACTAAACCAAATGAATTCTACTTTCGTTCTTAACTTTAATATTTCCTGTGTTTTTCTGTTCTAGTAAGAGTAGTAACTCACATTTTCGGTTATTTATTTAAGATCCCGAAACAACAAGAACAACCACTTCGAGTGCTTTTAGTTGGACTAGTCCAAAAACCAAATGAAGTCAAAATTATTAGTACTCAGATAAACGAGCACGAAATTGGGCCATGAAAGTGGAGAAGTATTTCATCTAAAAAAGCTGGACCTTGGCCCGACTTCTCTTCACGGGTTATTTTATTTTTTTCCCCCAAAACCAACATATTCTCTCCTAATTTAATTGATTTTTGATATTTTCTCTCTCCTCCCAATTTTCCGGCGAACATTTTCTCCACCGTCGACTTCTCCGACATCGTTTTACCGGTAAGTTCTTCTATTCTCCATGCGTTAATTTGAGTAAAGTTCGTTCCTTTTTTTCTTTATTGTTTTAATTTTCCCCCAATTTACTTGATTTAATGTACTTTCTTCGCTTTCAATTTAATTTAATTTACTAATGAGAAGCGTAAGCGTGAATTTTCTTTGGAAGTGGGATTTTGGGTAGTTCTTTAAGTTGTTGAATTGCATGTAAAGAGAGTTTTTGAGGTTAATTGTTGATTAGTTTTTGTTAATTACTTCGTAATTGAAATGGTTAATTTGAAATTGCATGTATAAAATTGAAAAGGGTTTGTGGGGTTGTTTGATTTTAGGGTAATTTTGGGGATTAGGGTTTTGGAATTGCAAGAAAGTGATGAACTTTAGGGTTTATTGCAGATAGAATTGGTGTTTTAAACAAGGGTTTTAGCCGAGGTTAGAATGGGGAATAGTGACACTGAAATCGAGGTGCGTGGTGTTCCGGATGAAGATGATGAAGGTGGGACGCCTTCACCGGCGAATGACCACAACCAAGGGAGGAGCGTTAATGTGAATACAAATGGGAATGAAAATGCCAATGGGAATGGGCATCGGCCTAAGAAGGTGGTCGAGGAGAAGGTTCAGGTAGTTAACGGAGGAGTGTCTCACAAGGCTCAAAATGGTGGGAATTCGGTTGAAGCTGTTCCTTCTCGTATCTCGGGCAGATTGTTGGCTAGGTCACTTCAAGATCCTGGACGGTCCAATGGTGTCAAGAGGGCGAAGGTGGCGGTAGGTTTTCTCTTCTCATTGTCAAGGTGGCTTTTTTGATTCGAAAGATGGGACATGTTGGCATTGGTGTATATTTTACCTATGTTTGATTACATGCAGAGGACTGAGGATGAGGAGGAGGCAGGAACCAAAGAGGAACAAGCTGAGTTTATGAAAGAGCTGGAGGCTTTCTACAAGGAGAGATACATGGATTTGAAACCCCCCAAGTTTTATGGAGAACCTTTGAACTTGCTTAAGTATGGTACCCTCCTTAGAATTTGACACCTTTCTCTATTTCTCTTGGATTTTGATTCCCAAATAATGCCCTAGACAAAGTGATCGATGTGTTTGGCTGACATAAGCTATTATTGTCCCTTGCTTTCTACTAGGTTATGGAGAGCTGTGGTTCAATTGGGTGGCTATGATAGGGTAAGATTTCTTACAGATTACCGATCATGTAGTTGAAATATAATTGCTTTTTCGCTGCATTGGTTCTAGTGTAGAGTGCTAGAGGTTGTATGAGTAGTCCGTGCTCATGTTTGTTGCTTGTTGTATTTGTAGAGTTAGTGCTGGCAGAAGGACATAATGTCTAGAGTTTTGTGTAGTCAAACTTGTTGGTGATCCCTGTTTATGTGATTTCTAATACTTAACGAGTTAACGATGCATGGCTGTTAGACTCTTGATTGAGTTTCCAAGTTTATGTGATTTCTTATACTTTACGATGCATATGGCCTTTAGACTCTTAATCGAGTTTCGGGCTGCCCAAAATAGTACAATGAATCTAATCTTTACCGACTCCTTTTTGCCGGGGAGAATGTTAAGCCATTTGTTTACGGTATTTGTAGATAATATTTGTATGTCTGTTTGATGGTGGATTAACTCACATTTAATTGGCATTGATAATTTCTTGGTGGGTACGTTATACTTCTATATGTACACTTTCCTGCTGTTCTTCAGAGTATCATGAGTTCTCTTTCTCTGAGCTTGCAGGTTACATTCTACAAACTTTGGCGGCAAATTGGAGAATCTTTTCATCCGCCTAAGTAAGATATAACTTTTATTCTTTTCTAAATTCTTGACATATGAGTTTCGATGAGATTTGAGTTTGGTTCTTGTCGGCACATTAATTCTGTAAATAGTTTATGCATCCGATTCCAATAGTGTTTGTGATTCTTGACAGGACCTGTACCACCGTATCTTGGACGTTTCGAATTTTTTACGAGAAGGTAATGCCTGCATTCTATGTTAAGGTTCTTCGTTTAATAGAAAGAGAGAATTTTACTTATCTTTTAGTTTTTGGTTACTTTGCTAGTCTTGCCCTTGCAATACACAAAGGTTATAAGATATAATAAAGCTTAGATAAATTGGGTCTTGTTCATGCCTGGCCGCTAAAACACGCTTATTCCTAAATTTGATCATGTTTTCAAATTACTATTAATGATTAATACTTGGTACATCTTTACCATGGTTTTCTGTTTTTAAATGACTTCTAAGGTTGATTTCTTTGTTACTTTATGCAGTCACTTTTGGAATATGAAAAGCATAAAATAGAGCTTGGTGAGGTTGAGTTTCCAGATGCACCCACCCCCGAGCATCCGTCTGCTGAGAATGAGGTAGGTTCAATAATTTGTAGATTGTAATTTGTGATTGTGTCTATCTCTGGTGTTAATTTAATATTAGGTAGTCATGATTTATATGTCTATGCTACGTGATAAGGAATTAGCTTGAGTAGATTTTGTAATTGCAACGGGGTTGTTGTGCGCTGTGTCACCATACAGCAATCTAGTTTGTATTTTTCCGTTTCCTCTCTGTATTTTCCTTGTTGGCAACACATGGCCAGAGTCTTCCCGCCTTCTTCAGCCAGTAAACCGAAGAGTATCCCAGTATGGTCAGACAGAGGAGCTCACAATGTGCTTTCTTATTCTGTTGGATGAATTTAATATACCATATTACATTGAAAGTCATCTTTTGACGCAACCACTACGTCAATCGGCTCTATTTTTCTCTATCACTACTATGCGGCTACGTCTCAATGGCAATTGTCATCATGAATATAAGGCGTAAAAGTTAAAGATATGATTTCCTTAGTTCATGTACAATCCACTTAGGCACTTAGCAAGATCACTTACATTCACTTTGGGTATGTAAGAATCACAATAAAATGATTAATTAATTCTTTATAGGTAGGAATATTGGTAGATAAATGTCAATATGGGCATTGCGCGGGTAGAATACTAGTGTAAGGGGAAGCTTAACTTTAGAATCTGACAGAAAGTTATCTCAATCTTCAAAAATAGTAGGAAGATTAGCATCACTTTGAATAAGAGTTGAAAGAGAGAACATAAGTTTTATTTTTTATGGTGGCTTGCCCCCTAACATCCTTGTGGTGGGACCCTCGCCTTGCAAGGACCGCAAATTAACCGTGCTCCAAGGAGCACAAGGAGCATGGTGATCCTCCTCACAATAAAGGAGTGGGGACCATACTTAAAATGATTTTTCA
>JBBYHQ010195326.1:0-49340 GCA_038382645.1 Spergularia azorica
ATAATCGTTGGGGTCAACATTTCTTTGACAATGATGGTACGTTTATGAGCTATGAAGGTGGTGTATTAATCAAAAATCATATTCTTCATATCATTGGTGGTGTTCTGATCGTACTCGAGGCTTCGACTTATGCTCTGAGAGGTGGTTCGACTTGTCTTCTCCCGGGGTTGACAAACATCACTGTAAACCAAAGTATTTACGAGCTTTGCGTGATTGCCTGTGTTTAGTGACTGATAGTCGACATTCTGGCACTCTTGGGGCCGATGTTTGGAGGGGTTTCTTTCATCCGCTACCCAATCGCTTATTCGAGAGGAGGTGATGAAATAGCAGGGGAGTCCAATGGGCTCTTATGGTATAACCTGAACGGACGTATCAGTATCATACTCTGTGTCGCGAGCCTTAAATAAGAAGTGGTCCACTTAAGCCCTGTTTGATAGGACTTATTTGCAGTAGTATTCAGATCGTTCAGAATCATTCAGATCAGATCAGAGTCATTCAAATCAGATCAGATCAAATTAGAAATGTTCAAATTTCTATCAATGTATTTGGTCCATAACTGATACTAATTCGTTGAAATTCAATCAAAATTTCAACACATTCAGATCAGATCAGATCAGCTCAGAGTCATTCAGATCAGATCAGATCAGAATCATTCAGATCAGATCAGTTCAGAAAGATTCAGTCCTATCAAACGGGGCTTTAATGGACATAATAGAGTTATAAAACGCGCACAAATACAAAGGAAAACTAGGGTGATAGCAAGGGGTATACACACCTCAAAATGTCCATATACATGTAAATATTATTTCTTTAAAGGTTCCAAATTCAAAGTTAAAAGTAATATTCATTCTATGATGAAAAAGACACTTCCAACTTTAGAGAACTAGATAAAAAAAATAAAAAATAATAAACAATAACCAGCTCCATACACCATACACCCCATGTAGACACCTGCTCTTGCCACCACCGCGCGTGCATCTTGCGCATCGACGCGTGGGTCTCTAGCAAGCGCCCTATTTCGCCGAAACCCTAGCCTCCCACCACTATATATATAGCCTTCCACCACCTCATTTCGCACACCTTGACACACCATTTACACATCTTTATTTGCTCTTCTCTCACCACAACTCTCTCCGATACCCACACATATAAACCTTAGCAACAAAATACAAAAATCCTAACAACATACCTACAAAAATCCTAAGGCAACCCTACGCTCTAACTCTCTAAGGGCAGTTTCAAACACACCACGTTACAAAAACAACACCAAACAAAAGTCCCACTCAATACCCATCCACTACAACGTATACTAAGGGTGTTTAAAGAATTAGGGGATTTAGCTTAGTTTGTTTGCCTACCAAATGCCAATTGGGCTTTAGAGAAAAGTGGAGAGTTGTGATCACATAATGTTACCTCACCCTCTCTTTCTCCACAATCTTCTAATATCATTTCTCCCTCTCTCTCCCCTCTAACAAGACCAACCTTGACAACCTAACACTACCTCCGGCTACGTCAATCATTGAAACGCCTAGCTCGTTAGAATCATCTCTATACTTTCCATTCCACCTCTATTCCGTAATTACGAACCCCGTTGGTCCAGTGACTTTTTAAGGGTATCGCAGGGGAGCTTTTGAGTGGGGTGTGTGTGGTGGTAACGACACTATGTGGTAATGCTAGTCCTCGGAGTAGCATTCTCTTCGGGGAGGTTCTTGGGAAGAGAAGGTGGATAACATAGCTTCGGAATAGATGCGCTCATTTTTGTGACACAAAGCAATACTTGAGATTATTTTTGTTACATTTGTAAGGTGAGATTATTTTTGGAAGATGAGGCAAACTTGGGATTATTTTTGTGTATTTTTTTTTTTTTTAATGTATGTTATTTTGGACATTAATCCTGAAACCGAAACAAATTATGAGCGTTAATTATAACTGAACGACCCTCGAGTTATTTTTAACAGATGGAGAGAATCCCAAGTCCCAACGCCTTTAGATCAACAAATAAAAAACACAACACGGGAAAAATAAAGATGGCCTCATACGAGACGTTGTGAAAAGGGTGAGAGCATCACGCAAACATAACGCCTTTATATCAACAAATAAACACGGAAAACTAAAGACGGCCTCATACGAGACGTTGCGAAAAGGGTAAGAGCATCACGCAAACAAAACGCCAACTGATTCACATTAGCTGACCAAAAACACCCTTGTTTAGAACCTTTTGCCAGTTGCCAATAACCCTCTTCTTCCTCCCCCTTCTCCCTCTCTCTCTCAAGTAGTTTTTTTCTGGGCAAAAGGAGAGAGAATCGGAGAAAAGATGGTGTTCTACTTCAAAGCTAGACCTGAAGCCGGAGACTACACGATCTTCATGGGTCTTGATAAGTATGAAAACGAAGAGCTTATCAAATACGGTGTTCCTGAAGACATTTGGTATTTTCTTTTCTTTTCTTTTCTTTTTTTCTCATTAAAGATGGTATCTTTTTCATTTTTGTATCGAATTATTTGGTGGGTTTTTATGGAATTTGATTGTCTTTGTATGTAATTTGGGTTTTTAGTGTGTTATTATTAGAGACAAACTTATGCTCAATTGACCTGGGTATTATCTTGATTTTTAACTTGTATGAGAAGTTTTGTGTTGCGATTATGATTTTGATTGTGGGTTTTGTTTGTGTAAGAATAATGCTTCCATCAGGTTGTTTTTTTCGGAGGAAGTTTGGGAATTTGATATTCATTTGTTGGTTTTTTTCTTTTTTCTTGGATTTTAGGTGGAAGTTTGATTGATGTAGGTCTGTAGATAATGTGTGAATTGGTGCTGTTGGATTGGTAAGCTTGGAGGGTTTTTAGCATCGGTTTCGATCCATTTCTTGTATTCTAGATGACGTTTTTAGTTTTCGATTTGTTTGTTATAGTCTAGAGGACAGGCTCAGTGATGTATAGTCCTGACTGAAGTATTCGTTCTCTTAGCACTCACGTGGCCTGAAAAGGATTCGGGGTTGGCTAACATGAACCTTTACAAGGAGAGTTAGGAATTGTTATCACTTATCGTAGATAAAAGGGGAGAAAGTCAAGAAAAAAAAAAAAGAGAAAGAAATGATGATAGACTAAACACTAAGCCTTTGGAAAGCTGAAGTATTGGGGCCTTGGATGTGAAACTTGAAGTAAAGGGTCAATGGGGAAAACCGGGACAATAGGTACCATTACACTCACTATATATTTGAGCAGTCAAATGCAGAGTAAGCAGGCAGCTACTTAATCAGATCATATAATCTTGAAACTTCTCGACCATGAATTGAGGACTGACCACTCTAGAGTGAAGGTCTATCAGAGTTTTTTGACATGCAGGTTTGGCTTTGTTCCAGATGATCCTACCTGTTGTTTAGACTTGAGAATTCTACTAGTGATAGCACTATTTACATATTTTTTCCGATTGTTGGAGAGTATGTTTTGTGCGTTGTCGACATCTTGAATTGTTATGAATCGTTCACATTTCTTCTCTATTTGTGTATGACTATAATTTGGTGAGTTTGTAAGCTTACATTGTAATTGAAAGGCACTGTTCATGTATTTGATACCTCTGTGTATTTTTTATTCTTGATGAATTCTTTATGGTTCTTTGTTTAAGCTCTCATTTTGCTTCCCCAATATCTACCTTCACAGTGAGAAATATCTTTATTCCGGGGTTTACGAATCAATGCCTTATTCCTTACTTTATGGAAAGAAAAGAATCTTGATAAGCCTGTGTAGCATGGTTTTTCAAGTATATCTAGCATTTGTCAACATATCATAGAAGATAGATTCTCTTGAAAGTTCATGAGACTGATCCCTTATTCCAAATGGCACTATGATCCCATCTCATTTGGTGTTAACCTCTTTCCCTATTGAAAGTGTGTGTGTGTGTGTGTGTTTGGGGGGGGGGGGGTTAACTTTTCTCTTCCTAAATGATCTGTAGTCGCTGGTGGAAGCTTAGATAGTCCTAGCAAGTTCCTCGTTTAGGGATTACCTCACTGGAAGACAATATAAAAATGTTTAAATGTCTGGGATTATTTGGGGGTAGAAGTTTTTGGAATTTCAAAATAACTTTTATTGTAAATTTGGTCTATTGATTTATAAAATGGTGGCAAGCGCCAGGTCTGTACTATGTAGGTAATTTGGGGTTGTGTAGATTAAATTCCATCTTGACTCTTGATGGTTGTAGATCATTCCCCTTGATACTCATTAATGTGGTGTCTGCTCCGTAAAGTTTGTGATGACTGCATTTGGTAGTCTTAACGTTCCTCTCGAGGTGCGAGCTTTCCAGTGGACTATGTTTTGGCAAGGGTAAAAACTGCAATTTCTAGTGTGGGCTTCCTACTGCCTTATATCTGAATATTTGCTCACAAGTTTGTGTGTTTGAGTGCTAATAGGGAGAAGAAATTGCTTTGCATATGTGGCTTGTTTGCTGCTTTCTGGTGCATTTGGCATGAGCCAAATTTCACAAAAATTGTAAGGTGGAATTCGTTATCTTGTCTATGTTTGGGGAAAGTGTTTTCTTGCTTCATTTCTCGGGCTAAGGTAGTAAAGTGTCCTTAGGCGGATCCCTTATGATTCATTTGCAAAGGACTTGGGTTTTCTAGTAACTATTTTGTTGAAGAGCAATGTGAAGTTGTCCTTAACTCCTCACTTCTTTCCTTTGATGTGAATTTTCTTGTAATAACTACAAGACTCTTAGTGGTCAAGATCCTTATTTGAATTATGTACATATGTTTGCAAGCATTTGGGTGTCTCTAAAGAGTTAGGTGCAAAGTAGCAGATTGTCTGTCTTAGTCAGACTCTTCATTTCTCTAAAGCAGTTATCCTGGACACTTTAGACTAGAAGATGAGTATGGACTATGGAGAATTGGACACTTGATTTTACGCGAATATCATGGAAATTTATGAAACCGGCTGAGTCGAAAAGCACGTGTGTTGGATAATTTAGCTTAGTCCAAGTGACAAACTGACTACCTATGGCATCATTTTATCATAACTTTATAATTGTCCTTCTGACTTTAGTCTTGACTTTTGGCAATCAATTTCTTTTCCCCAGGCTCTCTCTGGGATGTCTTTTTCTCCTTTCCTTTGCGTGGAGGACAGTATCTGGGTGTTTTGGTGTTTGGTTGATGTCTATTGATGAACTGGTGATGCTTGTAATTTTGGTCAATCATGTGTGAGAAGTCGGTCACTGCTGCGCTAAATTGATGGGGGCTTAACTTAATGCATGTTGCTTTAGGCCCTTTAGCCTTCAGTTACTATATGTTCATAGTGAATAAGGAAACCCTGTGTATTATGTTACACATCAAGACTTCAAACTTAAGTTTTTGAGGATGTTGTATAGTTGGAGTCAAGTGTTACATTCCCATTGACACTTGACTTTCTTTCTTTTTGTGGATAGAATTTCTCAATATAATGCATATTGTGTCTTTTGTATATCCTATCTTATCAAAAAAAAAAAAAAAAGAAAAAAAGAAAAAGAAGGAAACCCTGGTAAATGTGTTGACTGCCTGGTCATTAAGGAAAAATTACCCTCTGAACCACAAAACAAAAGAGTGTAATTGGAAGGATGTGGTCCTATATGTATGTCCAGGAAGGAGATAATAGTTTCCCAGCTGCTCAACGAGGGAAACTTCCCTGTTTGTCTTCCTGCTTGAAACTTTTTGTTGTTTGCTACTAGGTTTGGGTGAGTCATACTTTCTTTGAGGTGCATAAATTATTCAGACTAACAGTAAATACCCGTCCTTCCTGTGGGTTACATGTAATACGTCTGGAATTCCGTTATGTGTAGTCCTGTTCCGAACTATTCTAATATTTGATCATTTTTTAAGCGAATCATCTGATAATTGGACCAACATTTCTGTCGCTTGCTTGACTTTATTGATTTTTCTGTCACTATACCTTCTACCTTTTCTGACTCTTTCTCTCACACATTACTTAGAAGTATTGCCATAACCAGAGAGATCTATCTACTTGCGGCCGTAGTTAAGTAGTAGTTCTTCCCTAACCTATGCTCAGCAACAACTTGAGATTATGTCCTAGTCGTTTAGTTGGTGATGTATTTGTTGCTTGGTCTGTATTTAAGCTTCTTACACACGTCACTCCAACTAACATTAGTTCAGTTGTCAATGAGTTCTGGCTATACAGGGTCTTGATATGAATTATCTGAATGTGTGTGACTGCATCTGCTTGTGCAGAGTAGTCATTATAACTATAAGAGACTTTAGACCCTTTAAATCTAAAGCTGAAATTTGAATGTGCTGTGTGGTCCCTGCATATGTTAGTCTGAAACTCCAATACAAGTTTCCGGTCAACCCTTTACATTTCAAGCAGCTTGTGATATTTGATTTAGATTCGATCCTTGTATCTGTACTTTTGCTGGACATTTAAATTTAATGGAAATTGGATGTGGGAAAACACGGTTGATTTTCAGAAGAGATAAGACTTAAGAGTCTAAGAACCAGGAGAAATAGATCAATGAAGGAAGCAATAGAAAATCATCAACCATGACCTTAATATCTGTATTTGGCCATTTGGCTTAATTTCCAATTTGCCATGTGGTGGGATCATCAAAAATTGTTCACCTCTAGTGCTAATTTCAAAAGTTTGCTTCAGCATTTGGGTTTTGATAAGTGTGAAGCATTCAGAGTGCAATTGGTTTGTCTGGTAACTTTCCCTCAAAATAACAGAAACACCGTTCTTGGGTTAATGGCTTTAATAAACCTAGCAAAGGTTCATCGTATTATAATTGAAGTGGTATCTGCAATCTGGATGATGCTGTACGTTTGGATTGATAACCATTCTCATTGGCAGGTTCCATGTGGACAAAATGTCTTCTGCCCATGTCTATGTGAGACTGCATAAAGGTCAGACAATGGATGCAATTTCTGAAGCTTTGTTGGAGGATTGTGCTCAGCTGGTCAAAGCAAATTCCATCCAAGGCAAGTGTAGAAGCCTTAATGGTGTCTTTCTCTTTTTAATTAATAAGTTATACATGATTATGAGAACCTTACTAAAGAAGCTTGACAATCAGTAAGCTGTTCCCCTTGGGTCTGCATCCATTGCATAGATGTGATATTTATTGAGGATGCATGCATTTTATATGGTGGCGTCCCTTGCATTTGTGTAGCGGATGAATTGTAAATGCGTTTAGATGGAATTACGCTCCACCTGCACCAGAGACACAGACAGGGCAATAATTAAAAAAAATTTGGTAAAGCCAATGAAATAAGGTGAATCAACAATTTATAATTAGGTTGCATCAGTGAGACTCGTTATTTACTGTAAAGCCACCTAGTTTATTTCTCCTTCCTAAATTTCACTTGTCAGTTGCATAACAACCACTTGCCTACGAATAAAGTAGTCTAGTGGATGGAGTGGTTTGTCAGTTCTTCAATTGCCTGATTTCCCTTTTCTATGTCACCATGATCTTAGAACAAAATAGGAAATGGGAAAAACCTGTGTTTTTTTTAAACTATTACTGGTCATTATTTTTGTGGAAAGACCTACCATCACAACCCAGTTCTGCAGTCCCTTAGGCCATGATCAGATCAGTGGTGAAAGGTGAATGATTTACATTTTACACTGATTAAGTTTGTTTAACGGCCAGAGTTAGGATCTTCTGACACACTTGGTTCTTAATACATGGGGAGTCTCATTCCTAAACATCCCCTTATTTATTTTGGTGATCTAAAATTATGTACTTATATAGTAGAATAGTTCTATGTAGATCATACTGTATTGACATTGGTTACACCGTAACAGGCAACAAAGTGAACAATATTGATGTTGTTTACACTCCCTGGGCCAATCTGAAGAAAACTCCATCCATGGATGTTGGCCAAGTTGGTTTTCACAATTCAAAGATGGTAACTTTTCATTTATTTTCATCTTGTTAATAACCGTGAAGTGTATTGACTGTATTTCATTCTACCCTATCCTTCACCAGAACAGTGATTGATTTATTTTCAACATAGGTCCGGACTGTTCGAGTTGAAAATAGGATAAATGAGGTTGTGAATAGACTGAACCGCTCAAAAGTTGAGAGGACACCTGACTTTAAAGGTGTGTTTATTTCTTTCTAGTGCCTCCACTTACTAAACTTTTCCCTTTCTGCTTTTGTTCCCTCTTTTTCTTGCTTCTCTTTGCAAACTGAATGTGCATGTCTTCCTGCAGCCGAGCGTGAAGCGTACAACAATGCTGAGAAGGCAGAAAGAAAAGCACTTCTTAGAGAAAAGGTGAGTCATCCCTTTTCTTCATCTTTTGATTTCACTTTTATTGGATATATATGTTAAGCCTAGTCTTCAGTGCCTGTGGCGGCATCTATACTAGGTAAATCATGTGGTAGTTTGTGTCAACGTTTATGTGTTATTTGATCTATTCGAGCCTGTACTTACTGGAATGATGAAAGATGTAGTTGATTCATTTTATACATAACAATGCTGTGTGAATCTGGATCGTGCTTCCAACCCACGACAAACTTTGGACAATGAGCATCATATCTATAAATTGGATCAGAATAATGAACCTATCTGGCTATTTCTGAGCATCTTATCCCCCCATGGACAGTTTTTTACTCAGTATATTCATGCATTTCTGCATTGTTTCACTAGTGCCAATGTGCCATCCTCTTAAGAATAGCTTCAACATGCTGTGATTTTCATCAATTTCGGCAAGCTTTATCACATGGGGCTTCCAATAGGTTTTATGCTGTATGTAAACCTTATGTGCTACATAGAGACGTGGTCTGTTCAGATCTTTAGTAAATGTGTTGTCAAATTGTGAACACCAAAAATGTTGCCATAAGCTTTGGAAGGACTTTTTCGCGCCTTTGAACCTCTGAAGGTGTATCAATTTTTGTTTTATGTTGTTTTGCCCATTTAATACATCCGACCTCTCTTTTCTTGGCGTATGCAGCAGCCCTTGAGGCATGAAGGTGACATTGATGTTTTTCTAGTATGGCTTTCAGTCCATAGATGTCTAAGAATGACACAGCTGCTTTGCCAATTGCCTTTTACGAAATTATTTTCTAGCTATCTTTTAACCATTACGTTAGAGCTATACTACTCTGTTCATGGTCAAACTGACAGTCAGCTATAATGTTGCAGAAACGTCGAGAGGAAATGGAGAGACTTGAGAAAGAGAGGCAAGCAGAACAGAGAAGCTACAAAAATTTGATGACAACTGATAAGATGACGTCTAATAAAGATATTGCTTCCACTAACAAAACCTTGCAAGAGCTGGAAGAGGATTTCATGTGAGCTGGATCGAAAAAGTCTTCTATGCTACAAGAACATGATGGCAAAAAATGGCCATTTAAATGTGAGAATGTACACTGATATACCAGCACTTGTTATTACTTGATGATGGGATTGGTTGTATCTTAATCCGTTCACTGTCTGGTTTCATTGAAGATTCTAAGCATGTAGTTACTTGATAATGACGATGAAGAAAGAAGCTGCACTGTACAAGGCGAGAAAGAAGCCGATGTAACTGTACTTACGAGTCTTACCAGAGTCTCGCTCTTGTTCATGACGGCGGTGTGTGCTTTGAACAATGGGTTTTGGTTTATGAATGACACAGATATGCATGGCTAATCTTAATCCTAGTTGGCTTCACATTGGCCTATTAATTTCTCACATTGCCCTCTATTCGTTGGTGCTTGAAGTCCATGACAAGGGCATTTAGTTATTTTGGTTGAGCTTTTGTAGGCAACATTTACGTGTTTTTAAAACAGTCGGGGGAGTTTGTAGTTTGTAGACCCCGTGAATCCGCCCTCTCAAGCACGAGTATTATGCTAATGCATCGTAAATGTCTTGTTAATAGAGCAATTAGGTTTTGGGATGAGTTTTCAATTTAAAACTCAATGGATTAACATTCACTAATGATTACTTCTCGTTGGATTGGAAATTTGGAATTGTTCCACGGATTAAGAGAACGAGTGACAAAGGAATACAAATCAAGCAAATTTTGAGGAACTTGAGCTCTAAGTTGCCTTACTTTTACCCAAAGCGTTGATGAAAAGTAAAAGATAAAGATGAACCATAAAGGCTCCAATTAAAGTGATAGTGAGTCAACTTGAGCCGTGAGTTGAGCTAGAGCCCTTAAATTAGAGGTAGTATTGATGGACAAACTCACGGATAAGACAATTAACTAAAAAAAAGTGAATAACTATAGAAAAAAAAGAGAAAAAGAAGGAAGATGCTAGCTCGTGCTATTGGAGCATGGTATGGTGCTAACTGCTAACTCATGGTCTAGTTCATGAGAATGATGAGATTAGATAATGAAGTATGGGGGTACTTACCTTTATAAAAAAAACTAAGTAAGATGGAGTGGTTAGAATGAACTAGTGCACCAATAAACTACCTTATACCGTGAGATCAAAGTATACACTACAACATCCACTATTTTAATGAATTGGTAGATAATGAACCAGCTCACTAATATGAATGATCCCATAGGCTCGAGCCGGAGAAGTTTGTAAGTAAGCTGAACTAAAGTAGTGTTTGAAATTTTAAGCTTGGCTTGACATTTGTCGAATTCGAGCTTTGAGATTGTTTCGTAAGATAATATTGACACTAGATAAATACTCGTAGAACTTAGAAGCCTCTAATACACATAAAACGTGCATCAAATGTGTCAAAAATCATTAAACTTATTTTTAATAGTAAATAATACTCAAGTATCTAAGGTGAGAGTTCATACTCGGGCACTCCACGAGGTAACGAGTCAAGTTATACATTTACTCACTTTCACTCTTTTTATTAGTCTCAAGACTACCTCACTCACCAGATTTAAACTAAACCCTAGTTAGTCGTGACTTGCAAGCCGACTCGACTCATTCTCTCTTCTCATCTAATCATTAATCAACTCGTCAAAAATATCTCACTCACATATTTCGACGATGGGTGGTAATGAGTTGAGTCAGCTTGTAAGTCGCAAGTGAACCCATCGTTGAGTCAACTCGTCAAAAGGAAGGGTCTCATCTAATTACACAGCTTGTTCCATAATAATCCTCCTTCCAAAATCCCTAAAACCCTAATCACACTTTCTCTTCCTCCCCAAACCCTCTCCCAAAACCTGCGCGAAAAAAAAAAACTTGTGCCAGAAAAAAATGGCGTCGTTAGATGAAGAAACCACCAAGAAAGTCATCCGTCAGGTTAATTTTTAGCTCTTTTCTCGATTACCCTTTTCTTTTCTCATTCATTTGATTTCAAAGTTCATACCTTTTTTCATTTTTGTTCATTATAATTGATTTTTTTGTTTATTATTATATATTTTGCAGGTTGAGTTTTATTTCAGTGACAGTAATCTCCCAAGAGATAGCTTCTTGATGAAGACTATCAGTGAAAACGATGATGGGAGTATCCTTTTCTACAGAAAGTTTAATTCTTTTGAACTTTTTTCAAATTTTTTTTTTTGGGGGATTGTAGTTTGCCTAAATAAAATTTTGTGTCTTTCGAATTTTGTTGGTGGTGGGGTTAGGGGGGAATTTGTATTTTTAAAATTTTATTACTCGCTTCGGTTTTTTCATTTGTTAACGTTTGGTTTGAATACGTGAGAGGAATTCAAATCGAACTTTAACAAATGAAAAGAACGGAGGGAGTTATATGCGTTTGTTGTTGTCGAACTTAACTTGATGTTGCGATAATTAAAGTGGTGAGCTTGGAATTGATATGTTCATTCTCAAGGATGAGAACCCATTTGGGGTTGGGTGATGTTAAGACTGATGGGGTTCCTGAAGAAAAGGTTCAAGCTGTGGCTGAAACTTTGAGGACTTCTGACTTTCTTAAGATTTCCGAGGATGGTTCGTGTTTTTGTTGCTTTTTCGTATATGTATTGGCTTTGATTTCGGTACCATATTTTTGTGATCATTTTCGTGTTGTGCATCATTTGGTTGAGCATTGCTATTTGATCGCGTTGTGTTAATTTAATGGAATAAAGATGCTGCCTTTTATAATCCAGTTAACTTAGGTAAAGGTAGCTTGTCTCGTCTAAATTGTGAGATGAGGTGAGAACTAAGTAGCAAAAGGTTGGAAACTGTTTGGGTTTGGCCAAATCCTGAAATAAAGCTAAATTTAGCTGTTCGTCATTTGGTTAACTTTGAATTTTCTGGATTGCCTCCTTGTGATGGTTTAACAGTGATGTCATGGTTAAATTGATTTTTGCTGGGATCAAGAGCTGATGATTTCGGGTACTTTTATAATAATGTGGTTTGTTTCTCGACAGTTTAAACTATAGTTGATAAAGATACAGTCTTTAGTAAGTGTCTGGATTAAGGAAATGAAAGTTTGGTGGTAGATGTAATGCCCATATATATTACGAGTACATTCTAGGAAGTAGTCAAAGGTGATGGTCACGCTTAGGAAGTTGCATTTCCGTTTAGATGTTGTACTTACGGATTGGGGTGGGTAAGAAAATTCCCTCGTTATGTGGGAATTCTCATGGAATTGTGATCCCCCGTGGGTATTTCCACACTCTCACAGGCTTTCAAGCTACAAAGTGTCTAAAGTTTTTGACTTCCGAGGTTATAGAAATCCCCATGACTTTCTGTCAACCAAACCACCTCTTAGTGATGGTTGGAGTCAAGGTGTTCCGTTGTTTGTCTGCGGGCTTCGAGCTCGTGTTTGATGTTTTGGATGGTTGTTTTAGGAGGATGATATCTTGAGTAGTTGCTGTCAATAGAGCACTTATCTGTTTTTATAAGATAATGTTATATGCTGAGTGGATGGCTTGATATGTGGTGAACCTGAAGATTCTTTTGGTGAGGGAAATTACTGGAAAAGTGGAAAATGCATCTGTTCAGCAAACATTTCATCCCTTTCCCCTGCTCTACTTGACTACTACCACTTCATTGATGTTGTTCCACATTTTCCTTCTGCTAATTTAGTGGTCGATCAATTTCAGGGAAGAAGGTTGGCAGGAGAACTGAGCTTGCTAAACCTGAAGAGATAATCGAACAGGTTGATAGTAGGACTGTTGCTGCTTCACCGCTACCTTACGATGTTAAGCTTGAAGATGTGGAGTCTTTCTTTACTCAATTTGGCAAGGTAGGTTCTTTTTCATTTGAAAGAAAATATTATTAAAAGCTCTTTGCTGCTGCTTCTTTCGAAGAAACTCTGGATTTTATGTAATATGTTCATTTCTTGCTCTATTCCTCCATGTTTAGTGTAATTATGTTGATCACGTAATTTGACCTGGAGTAACACGATGAGGTGACTGGTTGAGGTTAATTGCTTTTTGACGCGCCATATCTGTCGTGGCCTACACAATACACACGACTAGTATTTCAATACAAAGGAACTTGTGATATGATTCTATCTGGAACACAAATATATGGGTGGCTATGGTCTATTTATGAATAAACAAATGTTTTTATGAGTATGAGTTGAACTTAACAGGTGTTAATGTTCTGTAAGTCTGTGACAATGCCTTTTCTTTTTAATAATACTCTTACTACTTTGCGTGCAACCTCTATCCTATTTCTTGAAATAACTTTCAAAATCTTGCTAGCTTGTTCTAATTGCTCCTGAAACTAATCTGCCTAAATCAGATCCCAATCGTACCAACTTTTTGAGTAAGCACGAGCGTCCATGTATGAGATGTCTGGCAATCCAAAATTCTTCTTCACTTTAAAAAGCCGCATAAACTGCTAAATAGTTGAATGGTCATAAGTGTTGATAAACGATGAGAACGGGTGGCATGGGTGGGGTTATCTTTATGCTTATATATGTATATCTGAATCTCAGAATGGAATCAAGCAGTTGTCAATATTATTATTGTGATGGTCTTTACTTTTGTCAGGTTAATAGTGTCAGGCTTCCCAAGCATGCTGCGAGCAAAAATATATTTTGCGGGACTGCTTTGATCGAGTTTTCGACCGAGGAAGAAGCAGAGAAGCTTTTGAAGCAAACTTTGGCGTTTGCTGGTGCGGACCTAGAGCTTAAACCAAAGTAAGCTAGCCCGTCAATGTATGCTGGTGCTGATCTAGAGCTTAACATAGGAAGTGTTTAGACCAGTCTTGCAGCAAAATTCAGAGGATGAGAAAATATATTCGCTTTAACTAAATAGAAATTTTGTTTGTTGTCTTTATTAGGAAAGACTTTGATGCTGAAAGGGAAACACAAGTGGAGGAGTATGAAAAGACCCGACCACAAGGAAATCGTAAAGAACCTGAAGAACCCAGGTATAGAGATTTTTTACCCATCTATTTTGTGTATATTCTATATTAAAAGTATAGCACAAAACTACAAAAGAATCTCGGCTGTCATTAGTCCTTATGGCTTTTGTAAATGTACAGCTATCCTAAAGGCCTGATTATTGCATTCAAATTAAAGAGCAAGTCCCCTGAAGGTGATTCCAAGCAGAATGGGGGAGAAGAGCAACCTAGTGAAATGGAGGCATCCAAGACAGATGGAGAATCAGTGGCAAATGCCTCAGATGAGGCGTGTAAGGTATTAGAAAGCTGTAAAGATGTTTCTGAAGAAAACAAGGATGTAACAGGTGATGAAAGTACCCCTAGCGAGGGAGTGAAGGAGTGCGTCGAAGGTGAGAAGGCTCCTGAAAGTGAAGAGAAAAAGAATGATAAGGCAGCAGAAGTAAGGCCACCCAATGCTGCATCCTTCAAGGATAACATGGATGTTGTTATTCGTGAAGATCTGAAGGCTGTATTTGAGAAATTTGGCACTGTCAAGGTACGGATGTTTCTGCATCTGGAAACTATCAATCAGCTTGTCTTTGCATGTTGATGTCTATATGATTGGTTAGTTGGTCTTACGACACTTACACTCTCTTTCTCCTTTTTTTTTTTTTCTGGCGTGAAGTACATAGACTTCAAGATGGGAGAAGAATCGGGTTACATCAGGTTTGAGGAACCAGAAGGATCCCAGAAATCTCGTGCTGCTGCTGTTCTGAATGAGGAGGGTGGTTTACTTGTGAAGAACTACATTGCCACTCTAGAACCTGTGACTGGTAGGCATCCGATCATTTCTTTTCTAGCTTAAATTTGCAAGCACCTGAATGCTCTTATCGACTACATTAATTTTCAGCTACCTTATTACTGTGAAAGTGTGAATTGTTTGCTATGATGTCTGAAATGACTTGACCTGTAATGAAAACATAAGCATAGCATAATATATTGTCACAAAATCCTTAAGATGTTCATATGCTAGTGTCTGTTTCGGCGGATCGTAGCTTGATACTCAATAATTACATAGCTGTGTTATCGTGACTGGTATGTACGATTTATGAACCATGCACATGTCTTTCTCTTAACTTCTAGGTGATGCTGAGAAGGAATATTGGAGCCAAATCCAAGGAAGTCAGAAATCTTCCCGCGACAAGGGAAACAGAGGGAGGTTAGTTTATCATCTTTCAAATTGTTTTCTTGATTCTTTGATGTGAACTCCGCTTTTGTTTTTGAGATCATCATATGATTATGCATGTAAATGGAACCTGAACTGCTGGTTCTGCTTTGATTACCAGGGGAGGAAGATTCAACCGAGGTGGTGGAAGGCATGGACGGTCTCGTGATAACCGTTCACCTGCTGGTCGTCCAAACAAGGTTCAGAGGGTTTCGGCATGAATCTTTTGATACAATAACCTTCTGAAAAGACTAGTTTGTAGTATTAGCTATCCTTTATGGTGGCTTTCGATTTTGATTGTGTATGACTTCGAGTAATCTATTTATCTTTAAAAGTTTATTTCTGTTCTTACTTCCTCCCCCGCTCTAAAAAATGTCGCCTTCACTACGACGAGATTGTGGGCGTATATTCCTCCAAATCTTATAATTCCTAGGAATAGAACTTCATTGGAATATCGAATTCACAAATGCAACCAAACAGCTGAGAATTCCCAGACGCAACCAAGCGACTACCAAGTATGTGGGAAAGGACGAGGACGATCTTTGTTACTCGTTAATGTATATCAGCTTCTTTAGAGGCTGTAGTTTTCGTTACCAAAGACTTTGAAATTTCAAAGTTCGTTTATCTGGGATTTCTTCTACCTTCGTTTTCTGCCACGCTGATGAACCATGTGTTCAAAATAAATTTCGAAAGGGCTGTTAAAAAGAGTCCAACCCGCGAAATAAGTTTGTTACTGCGTATATCAGCGAGCAAAAATGAATAGAATGTAACACACTGAACAATTCAATATTTTGCTGCTCAGAAGTCAGAAGACCGTGCACAACTTAATCCGAGGTGATTTGATCAATTTCAGGCCAATTTAGTCGTGCAATTTCTGCCCTAGTAACTCCACAGGTAAATGTTAAATCTTTCTCCGCACATTTTTTTTTCCATTATGGGTCATTCATAAGCGGTCTCTCTATGTTTTCAATCTAGGGTACATTCCAAACCCCTCTTAACTCGGCCTCGTTCCTAGGCGGGAGCCTTTGGGGCCGCTGGGGTGACGTCGTTTTTGTACTAGAATGTTTTTTCATTTATCGATTCTCTGATTGCTCATTATAAACTTTAGTTTAGACAATTTGGGTGAAGTCTTGATTGAGTTGTGAATTCGGAAGAAAAGTGCGTGAAGATAGATTCTTGAAATTTTCAGTGTGTTTTTGTAGCTGTTGCATGGAAAACAATTGAAAATTAATGTTAAAAAAGTTACATTTTGCAGCGTTGTCTTATAAAGAGTTTCGCACAGGCCCCCCTAAAATGTTCGAGTTGGATAAAATTTGTACCTCAATGGTATTTAGAGCTACTGCGATAATTGGTTTGGAGAAATCTATATGTAGTTTAATGCCGAAATTCAGTGAACAACTTGTGTTATCCGCGATGGAAGATGCCCGGGAAACCAATTGTGCTGTGGGTTTCTACAATTGGGTGGAACGAGAGGGTTTGTATAAGCATACTAGAGCGACCCATATGAAGCTTATTGAGAAACTTGTTAGGGATTCGAAACCCAATCCTGCTAGGGCCAGGGGCATGGTTATAGGCTTGCCTAGCAAGGGAGTTGAATGGGATGAGGAAATGTTTGTGCTTTTGATTGAGGGTTACGGTAAGATCCGCAATGTTCAGGAATCGGCCAAGATTTTTCGTGCAATGAAGGAGTTGGGTGTGGATATGGGTGTTTGCTCGTATGATGCGTTGTTTAAGGTGAGTTTAAGGCATGGGAAGTGTCTGTTGGCAAAGAAGTATTATAATCAGATGTTGCAGGAAGGGATTGCGCCCACCAGGCAGACGTTTAATGTGCTGTTGTGGGGGTTTTTTCGCTGTCAGGATGAGGAAACTGGGATGAGGATTTACGAGGATATGATGAGCCGAGGAATTGAGCCTAATGTGGTTACGTATAATGCCATGATCAGTGGGTTTATTAGGTTGAAAAAGTTTGAAGAGGCAGAGAAATTGTTTGTGGAGATGAAGGGTAAAAAGATTGCTCCTACTGTTATTACCTATAGTAGTATGATTTATTGTTATTTTTCGTCAGGGAAGGTAAAAGATGCATATAGGCAGTATTTCGAGATGATGCGTGCTGGTATTAAGCCTAATGGTGTCACATTCACGACACTGTCATCAGGGCGCTGTAATGCTATGGAATTGCCTGAACCTGAAGTGGTGTCGAAGGAGGTGTTGGAGAGAAGTGCTGATCCAAAGAACTATTCTGTATTCATCAGTTTGCTGAACTATATGTGCAGGTCAGGACAGTTCGGAGAAGCAGTTCGTGTGCTTAGGGCAATGATAAGGTTAAACATTCCGACTGAGGCTGCACATTTTGGGATCTTGATCGAAAATTTTTGTAACACCAAGGGATATGACCGGGCTGTGAAATACGTGGATGAACTGATTGAGAAAGGAATAATACTGATGCCGGGAAGTACCCTAGATACGGAATCCTCTTCATACAATGGCGTCACTGAATATGTGTCTAACGGTAGGGAGACGAAAAAAGCAGATGATCTTTACAGGCAGCTAATGCATAAGGATGTCCAGGATTCGGTTGCCTTCAATGATTTGTTACGTGGGGATACGAAGAAGGTAGATCGCTCTGACGCAGACTCCCGGCTTTCTCTATTCTGTGAAATTTATCTAGTGAAGAGGGGTGTTACTGATCAGAAGAGCATTGCCAGTGTGATCTGAACGAAGAGGGAAACACGAAACAAGCTGATATGCTAGTGAGAATGATGAAACTCATGCCCTGCTCTTAGTGCTAGAACACGAAAAATGCCCTGCTGTTTGCTAAAGATTACACTAATTCCTTCCACAGTTTGTCCTTGTATCTCCAGTAATAAGAGACTTCAAGCGCGTATCAAATGGAGGGGGCATGGTGACACCGAGCACAAAGAATGATATCTCCGGTGAAATTGAGTCTTTCAACATGTATATCAGACCGCATAGAAATTCGATGACAGGCCGGTGATCTCGAGTTTGAGCAGAAAAACCTTGATTAGGACGATAACCAATTCAAACTCTAGTTCTTGCAATTGCTATGTTTAATTTAGCCAATACAAGCAGGTCTAGTTTTGAAGCTAATTAGTTGAATCAAGGCTTCTCCTTGGACTTGGAGGTTGATCATCATGCATATATATATAGACATGAGCCTGGCTTAGTAGCCAAACACAAACACAAGTTTGAGTGATTTTACCTTTGCTTGTTTTGGATATGATACCATTAGCAAACTTGTTTTTGAAGTTTATCCTAGATTATTAGCTTCTTTTTTTCTTTGCTCTTTTTTCTTTTGAATTGGATTCTTTACTTTAATTTTGTCTTAGCAATTGTCTAAGCAATTAGCTCGAGAAATGTTGCTTATGGTGTTAAGTTGTTAACCTACAAGGACACACCTCTATACCAAGTATAATGTCCACTTAGTTTAAAAATTATCATACTCAATTTGAACTGATCCAACCTCAACTCACCCTAATTTTCCAATAAGAAACTTGTTTTAAGGATTCCAATACTTCATTCATAACATGCAACCTCATCCACACAAAGTCCAAATTCGAATCATTATAAATTGAGTTAGTTGCAAAATTACACTAAAACACCTAATCCCCTCCCACTCGGCTCAAATGAGACGAAATCAACCCAACCCGTAATGATCTAATTCAATACTCTGTATTGTTTTGGATTAGACTCGAACATGAATCAAGCCCCACTTGACCGAAACTAGACTCGAGAAAGTTGTGACTTATGAACCCACATCCCCTTCCCCAGTCACCTTACTCAAACCTGATATGAGTGACTCATTTGCCGATACTCCTGAACCTAGAATAAGGGGAAAGTTTCGTTGACCGAAACCCCAACGAAACTCTTGTATCCAACCAATATACTCGATCTACTACACCAACATGATAGCCCGAGCCAACCTCAGACGGAGACCTAAGACAAAAAAAAACTCATCATTGACTTTGTATCAACCCAATGGAAACCAATCAAACCCGAATATTATGTGATCGTATCCAATATCATTTTTGCGGAAAACATATTACAAATTTGCTTATACTCTCTCCATTTCATTCATTTCTTTACGTTTAGTTTGATTCCGACTCATACATTCGGACCCAAAACTAAAGTCAAATTCAAGTTCAAATTTCAATTTCTAACTATCATCAGTGTGAAAAATGTGATAAACCCTATATACCCCTTTATTCCATTCATTCCTTCACACCTAGTTTGAATTCTTCTCATAGACCGTACTCAGAGCAAAACGAAACGAGTACTAAACATTTAAAATGCTTAAAAAACAACAAAAGTCAAACCAACCAAGTAAGGAAACAAATCCACACCAAAGTAAAAAAAAAAAAGCAGATATAGTAAGTGAAAAAAAAAACGTCAATTCTTAATTTCTTTTTTAGCATAAAATCCTCAAAAACATTGAATTGAATACTCCATATCAATAGATCCACCCAACAACCATAATAATAATAATAATCCCAAAATTTTTAATTTAGTTTTTAAATCATAATAAAAAGAGTGGTTTATTTTTGAATTAAATTTATTTGGCGTTAGTCAAATTTCTACCTGTCTAGTCATAACACTGCGCCTCTCCCAATTTGAATTTTTCTCATCATATTTTCGGACCGTTTGTTTGCCCTTCACTCTTTCCTCCCTTTTCCCCTCTTTTTCTCTCTCCTCTTCTCTCACAAACAAACCCCCCCAACATTCAAACATAACACCCACATTTGAATTAAATATATTTTATTTTTGTGGGTTTTTATTTGGATCTTTCTTTTGATTGTTTTTTTGGGGTTTGTTTGAGTAAATGTGAAGTGGGTTTTGGTTGATCATTGAGTGTTTCGTCGTGGTGGAATCGTAACATATAAGCTCAACTTTATGTGGTAAATTTCTTTTATATCTGTGTGTTTTGTGATGTGGGTTTTGTTTTTCTGATTGAAATGTGATGTGGGTATGTTTTGTTTTGTTGATTTTTGTGTGTTTTTGGGGGTGTAGTGTTTAAATTTGAAGTGGGTTTTTTAAGATCTTGTTGTTTGTGTGTTTGATTGGTACATTTTGATTTTTAATTTGATTTTTGTTGGTGTGAATTGATTTTAAGGGTTTTGGGGATTTGGGGGGGGGGGTTGAAGAATTTAGGGTTTTATAATTGGGAGAAGTTGCGTGAGCTTCAATTTAGTTTAGTGGGTTACTCAGGTGTTGTTGCGGATGGCCGCGGTTTGAGAAGTTTGGATGGGCTTGGACATTAGTCTTTACTAGCAAATGAGTGTGCTTTAGGAGTATTCATCAATGTTGGAAGTTCCAATTTTGAGTTGTGGCTCGAAGTTGGAGGTTTGTTCAATGTTTTCGCGGTTTAGGCATAATGTAGTAGGAGAACTAGAGATAGAGTGGTCTTGTTGAATTCGTAAATTAAAAGATTAAGTCTTGGTGATAGTAAGGGATCATTTGAGGATAATTTTACGGGATGGTGTGAGTTTTCGAGTAGGAGAATTGGCAATGGTGGAACTCTTATATGGATTCCTCCTTCGAGACTGGCAATGTTGATATATAAAGGGCTTTGTGTTGTTTCATATTGCTATGCCGTGTGCTTCTAATGGTCTTGAATTGTATAGTCTGACTGACAGGCTTGTATCGTATTTTTGGTGTACTTCGCAGCCTTTGGCTTTGTTTTGCATAAAGGGAGTGCCTGCCATTGTTTACGAAGACTGATAATGCCTTGGGGAACATTCCCTATAGACTATTGTCATCGAGTGGGAATTGGGGTACGCAGTTTTTCCTGTTTGTCAAAGAAGTATGGAAACTGACAGGAAAATAGCAGCTTCACTTCCTCCTCCGCCCCAATCGGCTCCTCCCCCAAATGTGGATGGGTCCAGTAGTGCTTTTACTCGAGTCAGGCCTATGCACGGGTATAATATTTGCTCACTTGTACTCGTTTGACTATCCATGGGTTTTGTTGTTATCTGCAGGTTTATGCTTTCATTTTATGTCAATTGTGCGAATTCTGTATATGCTGTTACAGTAAACAGCCATTGTGGATAATAATCATTTGTTCAAACCCTATGATTTCGTCTTGCCTAGTTACTCTGTTGGACAGATATCTTTGCACTTTTGTAGGTCTTTGATTTCAGACGATCCCCTTATAAATTTTAAATTGGTCACCAGCCACATTCTTCATGGCAAATCAAGACATTAGAGTCTGTTGATATTGCTGAACTGACCATTTCGGCATTTCCTCTTGTTTTTAAGTATAACCAACCAGGCAATCACCTGTAGATGATGGGTTACTTTTTCCTCTTGTTGCTTGTATTATTCATAAGTAGTATGGCGTTGTTTTTCCTTAACCACGCAAGCTAAGCAAGAAACATGCCTTTCTTTTCTTCTATGTTTTTGAAGCTGAACATGCATACTTAATTTTTGACAGAATTGTCTTTTGTCAGAATTTGAGCACTACACAAAGTTGATGAATGTCAGCTTTTACTTATGTGAATTTTTCGAGTCCACCCCAAATGCTAAGCTAATTAAACTCTGTCTCTGATGTAGGAGGACCAGTGGGCCTACTAGGCGATCAACAAGGGGTCAATGGACTCCTGAGGAGGTAATTCAGCATTTTTAATTGATGTTTAAAAATTTCTTGGTCATCTGTGCGCACTCTGTCATGCTTTAATAGGGGTAAGGCTTGCGTACATCCCTCACCCCCTTACCCCGCCTTGTGTCGGGAGCCTTTAAGGCGCGGGGATAATGATGTTGTTGTTTAAAGATTTCTTGTATTAGATCCTTATTTTTGATCTCTATGCTTCATATCTGATTGATGTTGCACCATGATGTTTCCTCTGTAACTTATCTTTGGAAATAGAGCTGCCAATCTCCCGTGGCCTTACCCTTGCTCCCATTTAAAACTATGTCTAATTTCAAATTGGAGCTTATAAGTTTGACCTAAACTCTTCTTACCATGTCCAATTATATCCAAAGCGCATGTTTTCTCTTTCCCATTCGGTTTCAAATTGATCTATATGTTTAGCTGTGCAGTTGGAGATCTTTTAGATTAAGACAAGCTTGAAATGTTGGATGCTGTATGTCTTTTGCTTCGAATAGAAGACTTGAGTGGATGATGATTTATTTGGGATAATGTGTTAGTTATCTGGAAGGTTTAGTTTGAGGTTACTGATATATGTTACTGCAAAATCCACCATTAAGGCTTGGACTGCCAAAGAAAATCCTTGGTGTTGGATGGATTTTGACTGTTTGTTTGTAAAGTGCACTAAATTATGGTCGTCCCCCTTCTGTCATCAGACATTCCAAGTTTACAGATATTTTTAGAGTTGAGGTGTTAAATGTCGTGAATGACCTTGTAGCTTTTCTTCCATGCAAATACTCTCACTCTATCCCACACTGTACTTATCGTAGAAGATTCTCTTTCTACTTCTAGGATGAGATTTTGTGCGCGGCTGTTCAGCGTTTCAAAGGAAAAAATTGGAAGAAGATAGGTATGCCCATCTGACTGGTGTTATGTATGCATTCATCTTCTTTTGTGTTTTATTGCTTAATGCATTTGCTTCTATAGTTTTGTGCCATACATATTATTATGAAATTTATGATACATGTCCAAGTGGCAGCAATAGAAAAGATTCCTACATTTCTGAGATAAAAAAGTAAACACGAAAAGGCAATTACTTTAGCTAAGATGTCTGGTTACGTTGTCATAATTTCTCTTGCCTTTCAGTTGGGTTTTATAGTTCATGTATGATGCTTCACTAATCACACGTGCCGGTATATATGCAAAAGCTGTTTGGAGGGTCTAATTCTAGTGATTGTTCTATTTGGTTTTTACATCTGAATGTGCTTTTTTACTCCTTGGATGTTTATGATGACAAGTTCCTTTATTTCTTTGAATCAAAACAGAGTTCTATATTTTGCTTCCAACAGTGTTTTGTTTTCTGAGTTTCTGTCCCTGTCTGAAGCCAAAAAATAGCTTACTACAATGAGAGTCTGTTACAGTGTTGACACTCCTGACCTACTTTTATGGTGTGTGTTATTAGTTCTCTAAATGGTTGGTTGAATGGAATCTCAAGTCTAATTTTTTGTGTGGTCTCGTTTGACTTCTGGATAATTTGTGTGTGCCATCTGTCATACCTTATATCATATGCAGTAATCCCCTGATGTTTGATGATTATATTGCCTCAAAGATGATGTAACTAATAAGTTGTTAATCGTGCTCTGCAATTCACAGCTGAATGTTTCAAAGACAGAACCGATGTTCAGTGCTTACACAGATGGCAAAAAGTCCTCAATCCAGATCTCATTAAGGGTCCCTGGTCTAAAGAGGTTCGTTATTAGTCACCTTTTCTTTGCCATTCTTGAACGCAGTTCTACATGTTTATTAGACCAACTAATCCTATTAAAACTTTTAATGACGTTTTCACGGAACCTTTACACCTCAGGAGGATGAAGTTATTGTTCAATTGGTGAAGAAATATGGACCAAAGAAATGGTCCACTATTGCACAACATCTTCCAGGACGCATAGGGAAACAATGCCGAGAAAGGTACATAATCTCTTTGACTTGTTTAGCTCCTTGTTTGTCTTGTACTGTTTGCATCAGCGACCTTTCGATGCTTATAATCTTAAAGTGAACATACACAGCATAAGACTCCACCCTGTTTCTTTTGTCATCTGTTGCTCATTGGATTGCTCTCTGGTGACATGGCCGTCTTATTAGCTTCTAGAAAAATGTGATTTTGATAGCGGTTTTATTTAGCAGTCGCATTCAGGTCTTGTACCCATAGATCAGTTTGAGATGCGTAACTTCTCAATACTTCAACCCTTCCAAGATATGTTATGGATGTAGATTATGCATATTTTTTCTACTTGTGCGTGCTTCGAACTCTCTATCTCCCGCCAGGAGAGACTACATGGGGCTATGCAAGTTTTCTTCATCTCGTGTTCCCAAAGTTTCTAGGTTCCACCCTTTAATAGTACTGTGTATATAACTGATACTTCTCTTGTGATGCTAATGTTTGCAATCTCCAGATGGCATAACCATCTCAATCCTGCTATAAACAAGGAGGCGTGGACTCAAGAAGAAGAACTGGTCCTAATTCATGCGCATGATCTGTATGGTAATAAATGGGCTGAGCTCACAAAATATTTGCCGGGGAGGTATGTGGACATGTACCCTTTCTTTAAGTTCTATTTACGTTTCTTAGTTTTGCAAGAGACTCAGTAATTGCCATGAGCCCATGACTTGTACATTCATGTCACAGTTTTGTATGTGTTGAATTAACTATGTATCTGTGTTTCTCGATTTTTTTCCCTGAAAGCTTGCCCTTTTGGTGGTAAACAGGACAGACAATGCTATTAAAAATCACTGGAACAGCTCGGTGAAGAAGAAACTGGACTCTTATAAGGCATCAGGTCTGCTTGCACAGTTCCAGGGCCTACCATTAGTGAGCCATCAAAATCAGTCCATGCCTGCTGCTGGTCTGCTAGTACAACAGAGCAGTGGAGATGGTAGTTACTTCAGAGATGGAGTAGAGGGAGAGGAAATCTCCGAATGCAGTCAAGTTGGCTGCTCTCAAACTGCAAGTGACATGTCAAATGCAGGTGGCCAAACAAGAGATGACTTCATTGTGTCAGAAGAATCAGATCAGGGAAAAATGCGAAGTACGAGCCCAACAGCGTCGTGCTCTGAGCAGTATTACACATCTCTTGATGACATGACATTTACCATATCTGATATACCTTGTGAATTCACCTGCTCCTCAAGTTATATGGAAGAGAATTATTCAAAAGATCTGGATTCTGGTGCAAGGGATTGCAACTTTGGGGCAATTAGCTTGCCCATGAATTCCTCTGCAAACTTGGCTTCAGAGTCTTGTTTACAAGGGAACTATTATATTGAAGCTCCGAATCACAATGTAGCACCTGGACCTCCTCATCAATCTACTGAGTATAGTGCACCTACCTTGGTTAATAATTGTGGTACAGATACAGATGTGACTGGGCAGTTGCCGAGAGCTGAGGAAGGCTGCTCCCAAATCATATCGACACAAGAAGAGGATGAAGCCAATATTAAAAGGTGCTCCGAGATGATTGATATGGAGAGATTCAAAGATTATATAAGCTTCCAATCAATGTTGCAGTTCTCTGAAACAAGTGGAGCTGGTGGTTTACAGCCATATGATCCTCTGAGTGCATCGGGGCTGGAAGTTTCAAACTGTGATGATCCTTCCTCTATTCCTGCAGAGATTTCAGGTCAAAATGGTTTAACGAGAGGAAACAATAAACTCACTCAGATAAATAACAGTTCGACTGCAGCGCAAGTTCAGGAGTTTGTCAGTAACGCTGGAGAGGAATATGTACATGGACAAACTAACTCCAGCTCTCCTTGTCCTGATCCTTCAGATGCAAGCTTTGCTGAACAAACAGATTTGTTAGACTCATCAAGATCAGTCTATGTAAATACATTTGTTTCTGAAACATCTGATGATCAGCAAACTCATACCCCTAAAGTTGAGCGACCGATGCTCCCAACATGCCAGCAGGAGGTTGGAAGTCTTTGTTATCAACCTCCTCGTTTTCCGTCCTTGGACATCCCGTTCTTTAGTTGTGATCTTGCTCAGTCAGGTACTGATGCACAACAAGATTTTAGTCCTCTTGGCATCCGTCAATTGATGATGTCGTCTGCAAGCAGTGTCACTCCTTTTATGTTGTGGGATTCACCATCTTCAGATGATAGTCCAGATTCCTTGTTGAAGAGTGCTGCTAAAAGTTTCGCTTGCACTCCATCCATCTTAAAGAAACGACATCGAGACCTATTGTCTCCTTTATCACCTTTTTCAGAAAGACGATATGACAAGAAAACAGGTAATGATGTAAATCAAGGCTTTCTGTGCACCTCTCGGTTGACAAAAGAATTTTCTCGTCTAGACGTTATATTCGATGGGACAGTTCAGTGCAAGGATTTAGCATCTACATCAAATAACCCGAAGGAACATATGGAAGCTCCAATCGAAGAAAAAGAAAACGTCTGCCCTGGAATTGAAGGGCCGAGGGAAGATGCAAACCATAACCAAGAATTTGAGGCCAGAACCCCAGAGCATGACACAAATTTTGAGACCAAATATGAAGATGGTGCTTCAGAAACGGTAAGAGTCTTACCAATTCTGTTTCTGTCTTTATAAGAAAACCTGGAAACTAGTTACTTTGCAAAGATTAAATAAAGATTTTACATTTTCTATGCATTAATACTTAATAGCCTTTGATATTTTTACACACAACTCAGTTGGCAATAGTTGATTGTTCTTTTCTGAAATTTATTTTAACAGCCGAGAGGAGTCCTACTTGAACGTCACCTGAACAATGCAGAATTTTCATCTCCTGATAGAATCAGGCATAAGGTTGGACTGGAGACAGGTGTCAAAGGCGTAGAAGCTGACGGCTTGAAACAAGCCTCAAAAGACGCAGCCATATCTGAGCCACCCTTTAGTAATGCTGGATCGTTTCTGAGCCCGCCTTCGTTTGGTCATATCAAGCAAAACAATGGATCCGCTATATCATCAGGTCAACCAGTTTCTGCCGTTACTACAGTTATGGTTGACAGCCTTGTCAATGAAGTTGGTTCTGAGAATTTAAACTTGTGAGAACCCACTTCCTCCATCTACTTACTCACCATTGTATATAATGTGTGGAACCCCCTTTTCCCAGTAATAATTCTCGATGCCTGTTGCACTCTCTTTTTTCAGTTTTGGTGGAACCCCTTTTAGGCGCAGTATGGAATCTCCTTCAGCTTGGAAGTCGCCTTGGTACTTCAGCTCTCTCGTTTCTTGCCCAAGATTTGAACCCGATATAACAATTGAGGTATATTTGTTAAAAATGATAAATCTGTAGATTGGAAGCAGATCTAACTTGATGCTTACTATTCTGCATTGCTGTTACCTCCACTCAGGATTTTGGGATATTCATGAGCCCAGGAGAGAGGAGCTTTGATGCAATAGGCTTGATGAAGCAGATAAATGAACAGGGTGCTGATACATATGCAGATGCCAGAGAAGTTTTGGGGAGTGAAACTCCTGAAAGTATATTAAAACAAAGATGCTCGAAAAACCTGATTCTCCAGGGCGAGAGCAGTAATGTCGACGATAGCCAGCTTGAAGGCAGTCTTATGACGTCAAATGTCATGGTGCGTACACTTTGCCTTCTGCAGTAAAATTCATTTATCTGGTTTTAGATTTGTATAATCACCCTAACTGCTTTTCGAGTATCATTACTGCAATTTGTATGAAAAAAAAAAACCCTTAAAGATCTGTGGCCTCGTAGTCTCGTAGATAGAAAGTGACAGTCTAGGTCTAGGTTTTGTACACCCTAAGACGAAATGATTATGCATACATGTAAGATGACTGAACCATGTTAATTCCTAACCTATCGGAAATATGTTGAGTTGGTCGAGAAGTAAGATGTTAAAGAGAGATGTGCAGACTGCAGTATACACCATCTTCCGCTAAAGGTTGTGTGCTCTTGCTGAATAAAACCATGCTTTTTGGAGATGATTTTGTATGCACTGAGTTTATGGGTTTTCGTCTTTTGGTTAAATTTTCGTGAAAAACATGATTCTAAAGACAGAATACCTAAAGCAGAAACTAGGATGCTATTGTAGAGTGAAATGATAATGTGTTTTGGAGGCTACGAGTTCTTGTATACCGGTGAATTGCTGAGCAATCTGCAGAAAATTAATCCTCCCTGTGACATTTTTGCAGACCGAACGACGTGTTCTTGATTTCAGCGAATGTGGTACGCCAGCGAAGTCTATGGAGAAGACGAAATGCATGGGTGGTGCAAGCTTGTCAAGCCCATCTTGTTTGCTAAAAAGTTTTAGATAGATAATAGCAGTATTGGATGTAGTATATATTGTTTACTCCTGTAATGTTCTCTGCCCGTTTATAATTTTTTTTTGAACGATGTAATTACAAGATTCAGGATATTATCAATTAAATACATTCTTTTATTTTCAATTACTCTACTTTGTTCCTTCAAAATACAAAAAATTACTCTACTTCCTATATACTTTACTAGACATATGCAGGGACACAGGCACACAAGTCAGTAAAATAAACGATTAAACTCTGTAGTTCAATGTTCTAAAAACCGGACCGGACTGGCCGTTTGAACCAAATGGTTAGTCAGGAAAAAAAAAAAAAAAACTTCTGGTGCTATTTCAAAAGCTGATTCTCAAAGGTGAAACGTTACATTTGCCTTTTTTTTTTTTTTTTTTTTTTTTTTTAAAAAAAAAAGAAATTATTAGTCTGTAGTAATAAGTACTCCATATACTCATAGAGTATGTCTTTTGGAAACCGAACACGTTTTCAGCTTAGAAGTACATGTTCTAACAGATGATAGGGTATTAATACGGAAAAGAATGTTAAAAACGAAAGTGATTGTTTGGTTTACACGAAAATTTGGGGATAATAATGCGTATTGTAGTTGCTCTAGCAAATATGACCAAAGGATGACATTGTACATTTCACTTGTCTAGTGTGAGCCAAACTATCACTCTAACACAAATATGCAAAGAACAAATATGACCAAAGGATGAACTGTTGGTATCATCGTATAAACAGCATAGATATGATTACATCTTGTGTCAGCTTAGCATCACAGGCCTCAACAAGGGGCCGCAGTTTGCTACAACAAGTGAGACCTGGTAAGTACATGGTTTAGCCAACGATCTTATTATGAAAACTGCGCCACAGCTGCATGTATAGCATCTGCAAGATGAGGGATAGTCCTCAAGCTCAGTCCAGCCATGCTAATCCTCCTGGCCAAGAGCAAACCCCGAAGTAATGGAAGCGTTAATGCTATTACATTATGTTAAATGTCGTTCTAGTGAGGATTAGGTAATACTACTTACCCGTCAGATGTCATGTAAATATGGTACTCTTTCGTCATGAAAGCAACTTGCTCCTTGTTCAATCCGGTAAAAGTGAACATCCCGATTTGCTTGATTATGTGACTCCAGTTACCAGGGGTACCTGAACAAACAGGTCAAACACCATTAAAAGAATGATTGCTGGATTCGCAGACATCAAACTTAATCTTCACCATAAAAAGATAGACAGGCTCTGCAATACGATTCCAGGCCTAATATCTTAACACTAGATTTTTTCCTAAGTTCTGATTCAATGTTAGACCATTAGCTGTAAAAATTATGAAGCTTTTATGGAGAGAAAAAATTAGGTAGTTAAGTGAAGAACTTGGCTAGCAAGGGTTGAAAACTCACCTTTATTACGTAAAGCGTCAAAGAGTTTTGTTCTCATGCTGATTATACGGTCAGCCATAGCCTTCAGTTCAACTGACCATTCGCTGAACATAGACCTTTAATCGTAAACAAACACCACAAACCAATATATGAGATTGAGAGTCATATCCAGTATGTTAACTCCATTGCCGCTTGGCAATTGACACGTAATTGCAAAACAGAGTATCCAAAGAGTCTGGAACAAGAATTACCTGTCCCGAAGAATTGTAGCGACAATGGATGCACCATGAAGAGGAGGACTTGAGTACATGGGCCTAATGACTAGTTTGAGCTGACTTTCCACCCTGCTTGCTACATCAGCAGTCTTGCACACCTGATAAATTGAAACCAGTAAAGGATATCAAGTATAACCCATTGGAGTCTATACAATGCTATCTGGAGCCTGCAACATTAATCTCTATTCTTACAATGCTCAAGGCTCCAACACGCTCCCCATAAAGACCCATGTTTTTGGCGTAACTCTGAGCTAGAAGACATTCACCACCGTCAGCCACAAACATTCTAACTGCCTGCGCATCAGCATCTAAGCTTCCACTTGCAAATCCCTTCAAAGAAACTCAACATCAGTGGACATACAAGCATCCTCACTAATTCCAAAGTGAGCCTCAGCTTCAATCACTGGAGAAAAGAATTGAATTCGCGTTTATCAAAGTAGATTACCTGATAAGCACTATCAAAGAATGGTATCAATCCTCTAGCTCTCAACAATTGTCTGATTTTCTCCCACTGCTCAAGAGTTGGATCAACGCCAGTAGGATTATGAGCGCAAGGATGAAGAAGGACAATAGCTCCAGATGGAGCTGAACCAAGGTCTTCTACGAGGCCTGCCCAGAAACAAGAATAAAATATACGATTCTACTAGTATGACTAATGGACAAAGAATTGTCAAGTGCAACTCCATAAAGTGGCGTAGAGACAAGGAACTTATGAGATTAAGAGCATAGCAATTAAACCTCGAAAATTAAGTCCACGTGTGGCTGGATCATAATAACCGTAAGTCTTAACAGATAAGCCTGATAGTGTGAATATCTTCGGATGGTTTCCCCATGTTGGAAGGGGAATGTATATTGTTTTCTGCAGTACAACAGACAAGTCATAGGACTCATAGCTAGACTTCATATCAATATAGAAATGTTCAAAAGTGAGATGCTTATGCTTAAGAGTACCTGATGATGATGTCTTGATAAAAATTCACCTCCTACCCTCAAGGAGCCTGTTCCAGATAAACACTGTACAGTGGTGACTCTATTCTCTCTTATAGCAGGACTATTGCCATGTAACCAACCCCCACCCACAAAAAAAAAAAAAATTGTCAGGCTCAAGAAGACCATGGATATGCATCGAAATAACTAACAATAATAAAGATTTCACAAAGTCAGCCTAAATTTACAGCTTGTCATACTTGTTTTATCAGTATATTTCTGTATCAGTTTCCCAAATTCTTTGCCTTAACGTGACATTGTTACATAGATAATATGGGAAAAGATAATGCTGAACATATCTGGCCTTGATTCGTGAAGCTACCGTTTGTGCAATATGTCCAAGATAGGACAGCTCCAGAATAGAAAACAGATTGGGAACACATCTTAAGTCATGATAAAGGGTTCCATGATTACGAGCTTGAACAACCTTTGTATACTGTTTCGGCCAAAAGGTATTGTTAGGGATTCTGGAGATGGTGTGTGAATTGTGATCGAGAAGTGAAACGTTCACGTCATTCTAGTACCCACCAAGCCAAATGAAGTCAGATTTCCAATGCATCATTATTGTGTTTTTCATTTATATTCTGCATTCTCAATCATGAATTATCAATAGCTATAATGATTTACGATTATAAGCATTGATACCTGTCATCACCAAACATAAGTTTTGCACTGAGTTTATTGAATTCTGCAAGCCCCGTAATAGGAAGATACTCCTTAATCCGTGACCTAGAACATATTGATCAAACATACGTGAATTAACTTTACCAAATGGTGTACACATTTATCTAGTTATATCACCAAAAATGAGTTGACTTGCCTATCATTAGTAAGTAGCTGTTCTGCTTTTCTCACCACATTCAAAACCAGAGGTTTACCTTCCTGAAATAGGAGACGAGTAAGGAAAGTTCAAAGGTCACCGAAAAGAATGCAAGGGACTATAAATCCTAAAAGTGCGACATTGTCAAGCAAGCCAATGGCAGCTATTTCTAGGTAGCAAGATAATTTCTGTACTGACTTCGGCAAAGTGCAAATTTTTTTGTCAGAATAACAATCTAGTGGTGCTCGCTGGCCTCTAACTGTTCTGAGAAGCTATGATCAAATTACTCAATAGCAATTTAATAATGCTTCGCATCAGACGATAGTTCTTATAACATAGTCACTGATAGTTTCCAGGTCTATCACTACCCTACCTCAATCCGTGCAGTGCAGGCCACAAAGTCAGGAAAATGCTTTAATCAAGCCATGTTAATACACAATGAGCTTCTTTTCCTACCTATATTAGAGATGTCACGTGAATTATAGCATGTACTAGCAAGATGAAAGTGTGCGAAAAACAAAGCTTACCTCCGTTCTGTAAGCACCAACACCCAGATTCAACTTTACGGGACTTGGATCTTTGTTGTATGCAACCGTTACCTATTGATTAGGACATTAAGAACAAATATTACTATATAAGCATACTGCATACATGAGCTAATAACCAATCGAACAAAGATATCAAATCGACCTAGGATTAACGTTTCATCTATGTGTAACAGGCTAAAAGAGCAAATGTGTACTTCTGCAGACATATTAGCAAAGGCAGAACAATAGTTGAAGCCAAGAGAATAAATGTTAACCTGAAAACACCGAAAAACTATAAGACACGCTATTTCTAAGTCATTTATAACCCAAAAACTACCACATCCTTCTCATCACTCCATCTGCACTCATGCTTTTAGCTTGAGAGCGAAACACATGCGACCCAAAATCAAACTGAACATCAACAGCATTTGACAGTTCAGTGTTACCTATAACAGCTTAAGCGCCCTAAATACTAAAAGTTCAGGATTTGAAACAATCAACAGCTACAATGTATTAGTAAGAGGCCTGCAGACAGGAATTCCAGGGGAGTACAGCCTACAGGGATCCCTACTGCCCCGCAGGATTTAAGAATCGAACCCTGATCGCTACGAAATCGTAACAACCCGAAAAATTCTAAATCCTCAACAAATTGGGCTCTAAACCCATAATTAGAGAAGATAATTACTCGATATCTAAACCACTTTGATCTTCAATTACACCAACTAAATGATGGTCCAGCTTACATCACAAGTTTCTCTAATCATATGAAGAATTCATGCAAACAAAATACACAATCATAATTACAATTCAAGCACTAAAGTTACAAACTTTGAAACCCTCATCACTGCAAAAACAGGTTAGATCATACTTTATAGTTTATACAAACAAATAAACAAACAACCCTGATCAAATGAACATAATAATTATCAAAAAACCCAGAAATCACACTCTAAAATCCCAATTAAAACATAAAAATCAAATATTTTTAAATACCAATTGAATTACAACCCACTAAACATTGAAACTTATGAAAGAAGATTGAGAAATTACCCCAAGAATAGGATCTTCAGGAGCTTGAACAACATGGGCAAACACCGAATTACCACCAAACCCAGAAGTAATTGACGGATATACCCCTTCACCATCATCAGATGACTCCATTGTTGAGACCTTCAAATGTCTTGCTAGAGTGTTCAATCTTCTAGCTGAAGTTTCACTTGATGATGATAACATTGATGCCTTAGTTTTATGATCCATTTTTTGTTTCACTGAAATGCTATGCTTTGATCTTGGATTGTATGTCTCCTGGTTAGCGTAAATGAGAAGGAAGATTGAATTGTGGGTTGTTTTTTGTGATGTGTTTGGAGTAGAAGCAAAATGCGGAAAATGTTACGTGCGGGAAGAACAAAAGTGAAGATCTGGATGTGGGACCCATTTTACGAACGGTGGCAACAATTTTTTGGCACGACTTTCAAGGTTCGAGTTGACTGTGTTATTATCGTTATCCGCTTCTGTTCTGATGGCTTGATGGGTGTAGTCAGTTAAACTCGATCCGAATCCGAACCGATCCAAAATTAGAAATTCGGAATGAAGGGTTTGAATTCGAGTGAACTAGTTGTCAAAAGAAAGTTAGATTTTTATGTGATATCACCATTCAGTGAATAACTGAATAATATAAGATAATGAATTTATCACAACGATTAAATTGATACGACATTTCTTTCACTCAAAATGCTCAAAATGATTACTAGTATTATTAAGTAGTATGATTTACTCTAAATTACAATCGCATTTAATTATACACTTTGAAATATAATCGACTCAAGCCTAGCTAGTTTTCACTAATTGGCATACCTCATACAGTACATAAGTACGTAGTTTGGACTAATCTTTTCCCTCGTGGAGAGAATTTCAGACCACATACTAAACAAATGAAAAGAGCGGAAAGAGTAGATACTCCTCCCTTGCTACTACGAGTACAGGTTATCAAGCACTACAGAGACGAGCGTCCATATATTTTGCACAATCAAGCAAAAAATTGATGTATAAATTGGCATCCGGAGCATTTTCATTCTTCTTTTCATACTCAAAAGTCCACTTCACTATACAACCCTTATTCTCACGTTTTGGAATTGCTTGAAACTTGGTCTTGAAGCTCTTGTAGTAGCTTCTCAATCGACCGTGCCCCTCGATGTAGTTGTAGCTCACACACTTGTCCTTCTCATCTACCTCGGTTACTTTTGTCTTGACGAAATCATAACAACCATCTGCTCAGGGATATAATAAACGAATTTTAATGTAACAAAATAATAAACAAATGAAAAAACGTTGGAGGTTTACGTGTAGAAATAGTTAGAACAAAACGTTACTTACTAGCACGAAAATGCCAAGTAGTGACAGCATCAATTGAGTGCCATGAAGTCCCTTCATTCAATTCGATTTTGGGGTATTTATCGGGACACCATTCGGAAATTAGGTTTGTGTTTCGAATCCAAAGATTAAAGAACTCATCTGCTTGAGATTTAATCTCTATTTGCCCTTCAGCCCTTTGAAGTTGAGCCATATTTTTTCTTAAGAGAAATAATGTTGTTTTGCAGATCGAGTAACTTAATTAGTAAGTTAAAGATTGAGAGGAAGAATTCTTTTATATTGAAGTACGTGGGATCGGATTCCTTTCATATAGAAATACTACTAAGCTAGGCCGCCATGCAATAATTCACAAGTTGAAGTAGAACAAAACTTTAATTCCCAACAGATTCTCCATTTGCAAATCGAAGTATGTGGAAACAAATTCCTTATATACATACTACACAATCAATGTATCATCTAGTCATGGAATAATCCGTCTTATCGGATTGGATGAGAAGAATGTGGCCCATTTTAATTTGAAGTGATTCGGAAAGTATATGCTAAGTGTGATGTCTTTTTTTTTTTTTGGTACAAAGACGAAAGAAGAAAAACTAAGAAGAATCTATTACATCCTCAAAAAGAGGTAGGAGAACCAAATCTCCATCAAAATACGCTGCAACACCAGCGTCTTCAAGATTCCCGAACTCAATCAGCTCCAAATTCTTCATAGGCTCTTGTATGAGTTTACCTCTAGCTTGTTTGGCGATGTGGTCAGCCTCTTCTATGACGTCTCGTGTGAACCACATTCACATGAAGTGTCCTAGCAAGTGTGATGTCTTTGGAAACCGAATAATTGACCAAAACTTGTGTTATGCATGTTTTAAGTAGAACTTGATGGATTATTATGGTGTTAACTAGTGTGGTTCTTAAAGCTAGTTTTGGAATCCATAAGTATGACTTTAACATAAGGAAACTTCTTATATTGACTTCATGATGAAGGGAGTTTAGGGCTATGTTTGATAGAATAACCGAATCTTTCTGATATGATCTGATTTTAATGCAACTGTACTGATTTGATCTGATTTGAATGACTTTGAACTGATATATATGATCTAAATTTGTTGTAAAGTTAGTTGAATTTCAACGAATTTATATAAAAAAATGGACTAAATTTATTGATCGTTATTTCAACAATTCTGAACTAATTTGATCTGATTTGAATAAATCTGAACATATCGGATCTGATTTAAATTCATCTGATCTGGTTTGAATACACTGTATTTTAAGTCCTATCAAACATAGGCTAACTAGGGTATAAGGTGATTGTAACGTACACTCTAATGACTTATATATTGATTACATATACAATATTTAGGAGTGGATCAATCGGAGTAAACCTATTAAGTTATCCATACATTCGAGATTACTAGTCGAAGAAAGCCTAACCCTTGTAGCGCAGCGGGGAATTGCGAGTATTATTAAAATGAATGGAAAGATCGGTACATAACTTAGTTTTCAAGTGATTATCTCTGATCTTCGTGCTAAGAATTCTTATGCATGACATTCTTTGGTTTTGAAAGTTTGTTGATCTAGAGTGTTTTGAAATGATCAATGGATGAGAGTTCAAGTTGATCAATAGCCTAAAGCCCTAAAGTAAGGTTGAAAATATTGTGATAGAATTTCTTGAAAGTTTTGAGTTTAGTAGACGTACAATAGATCGAAATTCGATCTTACCTAGCAGTTATAATGACCTTGATATGGATGAGAGAAAGAATTATGAACGATGATCATGAATCATGATGCAGGAGTTTTGATTTACTTCGGTGTGACTTTAGTTCATGTTAATTTGCAATACAAGCGACGTCTACGACGGGTATCAAAAATATCAAAATACAAGCTATGACTAAAATCAAATTAAACTCAAACCTAAAAGAACTAGTATCAATATGTGAAATTGTCGATTCGTGGAAATATTATAATGCCAAAAAAAACAAATTATTGAGCGTATTTAATTTGCGTTCTAAGTCATTCGCTGGATTTTGAAAATCTTGTTAAACATGTTTTCACCACTTTTATTTATTTATTTCATGTTCGCTCCTACCTCTAAATTTTATGGCTTGCATAGTTGCATATGAAGGTTTCAGATGACATTCATGCATATGTTAGACAATGACAAATCATTTTGAAAATAAGGCTTGGTTATTGTCGTAGTATATACCGTATAATTCATGTGCAAATATATTTAAAGGAACAACTCTATGAGAGGTCATACTTCTTTCTATTATTGATAAGTTTAGACGCTTCATATGCGTTAAACATTAGACCTTCAACATTTGACATATTGAATTAGCATAGTAGTTAACTACTAGTAGCATACCTTTTTCATTCTTTTGAATTGTTAACATATGGTTTAAATTGCAAAATTCAAACCAAACGTCAACAATCCAATAAAAAAGAGCAGCACTAGCTATGCTAACATACATTCCATTGCACATAATGAGTGACTATAGCATGTTTTACATAAGGCGAGATCCAGCCATATGTTTTGCACAACCATGCAGAAATTCGATGTAGAGATCTGCATTCGGAGCATCCACATTCTTCTTCTCATATTCGGAGCTCCACTTAACAATACAACCCCCATCACCCTTTGGAATTGCCTGAATCTTGGACTTGAAACTCTTGTAGTAATTCTTCATGTGCCCATCGATACAATTGTAGCTCATTGACTTGCCATTTTCATCTATCTCCGTCACTTTCATCTTGATGAACTCACGACGACCATCTGCGTATAATGAGTATATATAAGCACATACGACATTATTTAAACAACAATGATTGAATTTAGTCTCTTAAAACCGATGTAGCCAAACCGATGTAGCCTTATTGGACATTTGGACCAAAGCTTATGAACTCGTGAGTTTGTACTAACGCCACTACTATATATAGGCCAACTACTTAATTGTGCAAAAAACAATGCACTTAACAACTCACTCGTGCATAATTGCTCATTTAATATGTTGATTGTTGAGTCGTACATATCTCATACAATATGGTCGATTGGACAGTCTCATACATACAAGAAGATCGACAGACCGTTAACTAACTACATACACGAGTAATAATAAGTAAATTAACAGTAATATATACTTACTGACGACATAATGCCAAGTGATGAGAGCACCAACTTTGTGCCAGTGAGTGCCCTCATGCAACTCAATACTGGGGATTTTTTCAGGGCATATTTCTGAAAGAACATTTATCTTTCGGGACCAGGCATTGAAAAACTTGTCAGCTTCACATGTAAGCTCGATTTTCCCTTCAGCTCTTTGAAGTTGAGCCATTTTCTTAGTTCTTACTGTGCTTTAAGAGATGATTTGTCTTTGTACTGATTATTGAATAACTAGATGTATCTTAAGCTAGACTGTATGCCTATATATATAGAACTAATTGGGGTTGCATGGAAGTAAAAAAAGAAAAGATTTCCCATTATTGACAATTAATTAAAGAAAATAACTAGCTAGGTGTATGACTGGATGACCGGTTTTGCTAGCCCCAGTACTTTGCTGGGGCACAACATTAGAGAAGAAAATGGGGGTGATGGTGGGGCCCTGGTGAAAACTCCACCCCCACCGATCCCCTCAATTTATTCTCTAATGTTGTGCCCAACACTTTGTTGGAACTAGTATGACCGCGTATCCATACATGTTTCTATGACTTTAGATTTCACAATTGCAATCATGTAATGTTATGTTTTCCCTCAAAAATTTAAAAGGTATGACCTAATATATGCCATCTATAGTAGGTGGAGCATATATGGTTATGGTGGATGTAGAATATAATCGTCCCATTTGCGGGGGGATGTATTTAGTTGTGTTTGGGAAGCCGTCAAGGTGAGCGGCCAAGGGAAAATATGCCGTGGATTCAGGTTATACATATCTTCATTGAAAACAATTTCCCCATAGGCTGGGAAGGCAATGAAGCTCGCTCCAAAGTGTTGAAATCACAACAACCTACCATACGTACAACCTAGACTTGGCAAAACTGACCCAAATCCGAACATATGACCCGAATTACTTGATCCGAACATATGAACTTCACCCGAAGTTCTTATCTGAATTCAACCCGAAACCCGAATTGACCCGACCCAAACATGACCCGAACTGAAATGACCCACACCCGAATAACCAGACATTTTAATGATTTGGTTGAGCAAAAATGACTTAATTAGATATATCACATCTTGAATCACTCATATTACAAGTAAAACTTCAAATTAAGATAATATTTTTAAGAAATCTATCATTAATATGATCAGATTTTAACAATTTGAATGACCCAATCCGGATTTGACCCAACCCGAATTTGACCTGTAGTTGGCACACCCAAACTAGACCCGACCCAAACCGAACCCGACGCGACACGAAAGATGATCCGACCCGAATAGACCCGACCCGAACTCGAACCGAATGACCCGTTTGCCAGGTCTAGTTCTACCTCTAATATTTTGTTTATATACATAATAAATACAACCCCTAAGCAATATCACAAGTTTTTAGCATTTTTATTTTGAAACAGTACATAACATGACCTCCAGGAGTACAAAAATTTGAGTCTTTTGTTCTGGTCCTCCCATTTTTAGGCCAAAAATCGTGGATCGTCAGATATTTTGATTTACGTCTATTTGGATCACTTTTTTCAAGTAGCAAAATGTTATGAAAAAATTCCATGGATATGTATCAAATGTTGTTTTTGGAAATGGAAAGTGGTTCCCCTGGCCTATTTAGTTCATGCTTTAGGCCAATTTTGTATCCGTTATGTGATTAAAGCTAGCTAGCTTGATATAAAAGATGGTCTTTCAGCTCGATGAGTATTTATGAGACCACTTTATTTAGTTATTATTACAAAGTGACTAGTTTTACATACTTTGTAAACTATGATCATTTCATTATTATCTTGGTTGTTTAGTTTACTATTAAATCACATTTATTTATGATTCTAAAGGATCATGTGATATGAGTAAAAAATTTAGCTGTCATTGACTAAACGATCTTCAAAGACATAATGGTCCCTAATTATATGGAGTATATAATAGGAGTACACTATTAAAAACAAATAAAGTATGCTCTCTCACAAGACTTATTGACCCTTAGACACTGTTCATTTAAAGTAAGATACATCAATAATTTCTTTTACGATAAAATGATAAAGGAAACACACACAGAGGATGTGAACCAATATTGCAGGATATATTCATTTGCATAGTTTTCACAAGTACTTAACTTGAAGATATTAGCTATGCTAATTAAACATACATACTAGTATATGATAGTACATCCCATCCTAGTAGCCTAGTAGTACATACAACGTTTCAGAAATGTATTCATTTATTTATTTATTATAATTATAATAGTAATTGTGCACAACCAGATATGGGTTCTAAACATTTAATTTGAATATGTTGAAGAAATTCAAACCAACAATTAATAACTTAAGGCAACGGAGGGAGTAGTATGTTCGATCAAGCAGTGCAGAGGCGATCACCCATGCCTTTGGCCGCACCAAGGAGAAAATGAACATAGATATTTGCATCCGGAGCATCTTGAGTCTTATTTTCACATTCAATGCTGATCTTCACGAAACAACCACTATCACCCTTTGGAATTGCTTGAATCGAAGACTTGAAACTGTTGAAGTACGTCCTTAAGAAGTGTCCATCGACATAATCGTAGTGCACGTACTTGGTCTTCTCATCTACTTCTGTGACCTTCTTCACCACAAATTCATGACGACCATCTACATACGAGTATTATACATTCAACGAATTAATGAACAACCATCCATTTATATGAGTCTACGAGTACATAATTACATAAAGATGTGTACACCTCATCAACAATCGTAAAATATCAGTTAAACTGGTCAACATAGAGACATGTATGTATAGTAAGTGAATCAACACCTGTACGTACTTACCGTGGATATAATGCCAAGTCTTGATAGCACCAACTGAGTGCCACTTAGTGCCCTCATGCAACTCAATTTTTTTAAATTTATCAGGGCAAACTTCTGGGAGAAGATATATAGATTGGGTCCAAGCATTGAAGAATTTATCTGCTGGACATTTGAGCTCAATTTTCCCTTCGACCCTTTGAAGCTGAGCCATTTTAATTTCTTTGTAATAAAGAAGTAATACAACTATTATCTCTCGAGTTCGTTTGAAAATTCAAGGTTAGGGTGATGGCTATATATAGAAGAGCAGGGACACAGAACATGTAAAAAAAGTCCATGAATCGTGAATTTCAATTTTGTTGAATCTTTCAAGAAAATTATTCTTAACTCTTTAGATCCGCCAATTGTATAGATATATGTAGACGTAAAGAACGAAGTACACAAATGATTCTAAGGAAAAGGTTTATTCCGCATATGATCATCCACAAATTTGAGAAAAGATGCATCAGTGTTATCACCAGAGATGTATATGTCACATTATACTCAAGGACAGTTGAGTTGGACTTGTGGAGGTCTAGAGGAGTATATGGTTGTGCATATATGCATGGTGGATGATGTCGAATATAATCGTCCTCATACGTACGTCCTCATACATCCATATCTTCATAGACTTCTGTACTGAGTCGGATTTAAGAATTAAGTACATCGGAGTATATATTAGTCTGCCATATATATCTTGTTCTTTAATTTCTAACTTAGAAAATGATGAGTTTAGTTTCAAATTAGATCTAATATATATGTATATCGTTCTTGTTGAATCGGAAAATGTGAAAGAAATTCAAATTAAACGTTAACTATTCAAACGAACAAAAATAGTTATTTTTATTAATTATCCAATAGTATTACCACTCGATGATGATATGATTATGTAAATCAAGCAATGATCACGCAGTGCAGAGATGAGAATCCATATCTTTCGCACATCCAAGCAGAAAATCAATGTAGATATCTGCATCTGGAGCATCCTGAGTCTTCTTTTCATAATCAAAGCTCCATTTCACAAAACAACCACCATCACCCTTTGAGATTACTTGAAACTTGGACTTGAAGCTCTTGTAGTAGTTTCTTAAGATGTGTGCATCGATGTACTCGTAGTTCACTGACTTGTTAGTCTCATCTATCTCCGCGACTCTGATCTTAACAAATTCATGATGGCCATCTGCACGTTGCGAGGATGGGGTATAAGGATTTGAACAATCGTTTTTGAGCAAATGAAAATGGAAAATTCGACAAGTACAAATTAAATCGATGAGCAAATATTTACTCGTAAATTTTATCTCTTTTGTATTCAAGTCACACGCTAACATTCTAAAAAACGAAGGGAGTACTTACCGTGAACATAATGCCAAGTCTGGACAGCACCGGTTGCGTGCCAGTGAGCCCCCTCATGCAGCTCCACTTTGGTATATCTGTGCGGGCACCATTCTGAAACAAGGTTTGATTCTCGAGTCCATGTATTGAAGAACTTTTCAACTTCACATTGAAGCTCTATTTGCCCTTCAGCCCTTTGAACCTTATCCATTATAATTTCCTAAGTACTATTTTTTTTGTCTTAATTTGGTTAATTATCAATTCTAGATTAGAGGTATATATAGACAATATAGTCATATAGAGGTACGTGTAATCCTCAAAGGACAGAACTCAAAAGCATTGAAACGCATGCATATGTATATGGATTAGTCAATAATGGGGGGTAAATTTGTTTAGTTTATTCTTCAGATTGTGAATATAAGTAATTCTAGTATGTCTGGAGGGTCAAATTATACCATAACATACACCTTGTTTTATCAGGTTGTTTACGCTTCGTTAAATTATGTGAGAGGAATTCAAACTAAACGTAAAAAACCAAAAAACAGGAGTAGGTTTTTCAGGAATAAACGAAGTGTTGTAACGTTTTTCGGTACCCCGGCCCAAAGTTTGTCAATAATTTAAGTTGATAAGCTTGCAAAGGCATGTTATTTACTTGATTGATCACGGTTATTCACGGGCATGTTATTTACTTTATTGATCACGTTAAATATAATATGAGATTTAATCAGTGTATTCACAAATTATGAATCGAAAATCACAAACATTTGTTTTTCTTTGGGTACATAGGATTAGCTAGCTAATATTGCAACAATGGGGGTATAAGGATTTAAAATCAAGATAACCGTTAAACTAATGTTGCTTTTTTTTTTTTATACAAAGGTAAGAACATGTACGTAAAGCGTATCGGATTAGGTAACCCTTCTAGGCAGGGTATCACCTAATCTGTTAGACGATAAAATACAAGAAAATGTTGCTTGTTTCATGCATGACAATGCTCCATACTTAGCCTTGAATCACTAAATTAGATGAGACAAAAACATAAAAGAAAATAAGGTAAGCTTTACCAACACGACATATATTATTACCGATCGTCTTCATTTAGGCCGCCAGAATAGAAGATTACTGAGAATCAGGAATGCTTTGTGTTGAAAGGAGATTGGACGGCACCCATTAGTGATTAGTTGGTCAATCAACGCCTAAGTTCGATTATTCCCATTAATCTCTTTCCACTCCAAATAAATAGTCCTTCCAGAAGGGGTTTCAATGGTGTAAATTATTTGAACCCCGTATAATTTAACTATATATTTAGATTCGTTATTTCTAGGCTGAATGAATCGTTTTATTAGTTGAAAACCGACTATAGTTTATGAGAAAATACTATTTCTCATGAAATGACGGAATGATTCATCTCGAGATCATATAATCCATAGCTTTAGAATTTCATTTGTAAAAAATTGGATCCGTGTTGTGACTTGTGTGTGACTGTCTCATTTGAACTTGAAGGAAGATAGTGTTTGTTTGATTCGCTTTAAGGTTTGAGTCAAAGAGAAGGAGTGAAGTAAGCAAGAAAAAATTGACCTCAATAAAAAAATGGTGGAGCTGACAAGCCCAGGAATATTTTCCAAGCCCAAAATGAGGTCACGCCTGGCCTATTTGATCGCTGGCCTAAATTCTGGTCCATGGTCCTCGTTCGAGGAAGGCTACACCAATCACGGTGATTAGCCCTACCTCACCAATCACCGCGGAAGATGACAATAATGGGCAGAAAACAACGCAACACGTGGGCAGCTGGGTCCATATAGGAAGGAAATCAGGAATAAAGAAAGCAGAAGCTTTGCAAGAAAAGAAAAAAAGAAAAAGAAATGAGTGGGCCTCAAATGCAATGTAGTGCCCAACTCTCTCTCTCCTCTCTCCCAAAATCACCACCACCGCAACAACCAAAAAAACCAACCCAGTCCACTACTCACGGCCGCCGATCAACCACCACCGACAGATATCTACACAGCAGCAGATCTTCCTTCGCCCTAGATCACCACCACGATCTCCAACCTCGACCACCTCTCCTTAGCCCCACATACGAACCCTTGACTCCTTAAGCCTCATGCCCCTACTCCGGTCACCACGGCCACCTCACCACCACATTACAATTTTCAAACCACCATTTTCATACCTATATTCAATCTCATCTTTCCTATATACCATTTCACAATTTTTATATACCATTTCGAATTTCCAATTCCATATACAATCCTATGCTACATATACCATCAAATAGACAAACTTCTAATCTCAAGACATAAACCCTTGGGCCTTGATCAGCACAGCACCACAAGTCTCCACATACCCAAAACACCTCATGCATGTCGACTAACTTCCACCACCAAGTCACCAACCATAACCACCACCTTCACTCATTAAAAATTAAAATACCATTTAAATTCTTCATATATACTATCCCACAATTCTTATATACAATTTCACCATTCTTATATACTATTTCACCATTCTTATATACCATTTCATTATTTTCATACATTATCAATTTGGAATTTTGATGGTAAATTTGGTTGTGGTTGTGGTTGTGAATGAAAATTAAATCTGAAATTTGAGATCGAGGAGAGAGATTAACATGGGTTGTGGTTGTTGGTTGGCTGAGTGGGTGAGCCAACGGCGTAGGTTGGCGCTACCATGGCCGTCTCACTAATTATTCCGACCAAAAGGGAGTGGTGGTGGTAAGTGTAGAGTTGGAGGTGGTCGTGGGTTGGTGAGTGTGGTGTGGGAAGTTGAGAGTAAAAGTATTAAATAAAAAAAAAAAAAGCAAGAAACAAATTCCAAGGCAGCTGGGCGCGTGATGCACAAATCGGTGATTGATTTTGCTAGGCCTAATCACCGTGATTGGCCTAGCATTTCTCGTCCTCGTTCAGAAATTTTTTGGTGTCATTTAGTAGAAATGAACATAAAAGTGTCATTTGAATGAACATAAAATGTGATAACTGTTAAAATTGTAAACTTAAAAGGTGGTAGCTGGTAAATTTTCCTTATTTTTGCGACAATTTTGGTACGACTGTCTTGTGATGATACAATTTCATTTCAAGAAAAAGAAATGGTATTCTGTTAAATGACAGTCGTTGCATATTAGATTGTCTTATGGGCGATAAATTTTAGCCTTATACTAACATCTTGGATGTCAAGCTATTGTGGTAGTAATTCAAGAGGTTTCCATCAATGTGATTGTAGCACACTGACTTGTTCTTCAAATCTTTATCTGCTGTTTTCGTCCTCCTTGATTCATGATGACCATCTGCAACTCTGCAAGTACGTGGATGTACATCCGATGGATTAAGCAACGGATTAATTAACATTATTAACTTGTTTTGAATATGTGAGAGAAATTTTGATACTTGTAAATTGGTGATAAAATTTTGATATATATCTTGGTCATTCTTGTATATATACGAAGTGTCGTTTGATAGTAGATTTTGGGAACATTAATGCACCCTGAAAATACTTCTACCGCATGAATTTTAATTAAAACTCATAGAGACAAATCATAACAGTTTTAAAGAAAATATATACATATACTGAATAACGGAAAGGAGATCAGAAAGTTGATAGATAGATGGACGAAGGTAGTATAAAGCAACCTTGTAATGTGTACTATATGGTTGAGGTGCATATTGATCAGCATAGTTTTCATGTAGATAAATTAGCTATGCTAACATACATCCCATACTAGTAAACTTGGTATCTCCATTCTACTAACTTAGCTATATATGCTAACTTACTGAAGAAGTCAAGCTAGACATAGCTGGAGCTGGAAAAAGATATGTTCTGTTAAGAACAAACTTCTAAATGCATCCAGCAATGGGAAATGGAAAGGTAAAGATGATGAGTATAAGATTGCAGAGGGTTTCAAATGGCTGAATCCTGATTACCCTAAGATGATATGGGGGAGATTCTTATGGTCAAGATACAACATTCCCAAGACTGCTTTTATAAGCTGGATGGCTATGCACAGCAGACTGCAATTGAAGGATAAGCTTTTGAAGATTGGAGTTTGTATGGAAGACATTTGTTTCCTGTGTCAGGAAAAATCTGAAACTCATGAGCATCTGTTCTATGAGTGTGGATATAGTAAAAGATGCCTGGATGTGCTGAGGCAGAGGTGCAAGATTGAGTTTCCAGACAAGGAGATTATAGTTTGGAGCTGCAAGAAGAAGCTTGGATCACGCATTAGAAATCAAGTGGCAGGCTCTATTATTTGCTGTCTAATCTACAACATTTGGAGAATCAGAAATCAATGCAGAATTGAATGCTGTGTGGCAAATCCGAAAGATGTAGTAGACCAGATAATGAGAGATGTGAAAGCAAGGATCAAAAAGAAGATATAAAATATCAAGGAGAAGGACATAAACTGGGTGATGATTAGGAATTTGATGTAAAACAGGGTTTGGTTTTTTTTTGGGAGAGTAGGCATGTCTACTTTTCAGCTAGATTAGTGTTATTTGCTAATCAAGCTAAGTTTTGTAATTCTTCAATTTTGATATATATAATTCTTACATTTTTCCCAGAAAAAAAAAAAAGTCAAGCTAGACATCCATTTATTATTTCAATACATATTAATATTCAATACTTGAGACTATGAACTGGCGAATAGAAATGCATGCATGTATATGCACCAATGATCATAGTATGTCAATGATCATCAAGTGACGATCAAGCAGTGCAAAGATGAGCACCCATGCCTTTTGCACAAGCAAGCAGTAAGTGAATGTACATGTCTGCATCTGGAGCATCCGGAGTCTTCTTCTCATATTCAAAGCTCCACTTCACAAAACAACCCCCATCACCCTTTGGAATTGCTTGAATCGTGGACTTGAAGCTCTTGCAGTAGTTCTTCATGGCATATCCATCAATAAGATCGTAGCACACTGACTTGTTCTTCTCGTCTATCTTTGCAACTTTCGTCTTGGCAAATTCATGACGGCCATCTGCACGTGGATATATAAATTATTCGATTGACACAATACATACGTACTTCCTCCGTTTTTCTAGGATTAATTAGTGCGTTAAAAAACATTTGATTTAAATATTTGAGACGAAATTCAAACAAAATTTACCTTTCTAGGAACTAAGTTAAATTTACTTTTAACCGTTTACCCTAATCCCAGTTTCACAGAAAATAAAATATCAAATTCATCATGTACTATGGACTTTAATTCCAAGCTTGTTAACAAATTAAGACAAGCACAATGTAAAAAATCAACAATAATGTATACACTTACTAAGTACATAATGCCAAGACTTGATAGCACCAACTGAGTGCCAGTTCTTGCCCTCATGTAATTCAATTTTGGTCATTTTGTCAGGCGCCATTTCTGAGATACGGTGAGTCTAATGAGCCCAAACATTGAAGAACTTGTCAGCTGAACAATTCAGCTCAACCTGCTCTTCAATCTTAAGAATCTGACTCATTTTCTTAGTTATATATAAAGTCTTATATATAATATATTGATATATAAGAGATTATAATTGCTTTGTTTGGAAATAACTGTCTCTAAACTAAGCTATATATAGAGGACTAGAGGTACGAGGAACCCCATAGTACGTAGTTAGCAGCATGCAAGTTACGTATGCATGAAATTTGTGCGTTGATGGACTACACACTATCATAACTTTACTGGATTCGATCGCCACTTAAAATTAAATAGATGTAATTAATGAGCTAAAGCTCCTTATAATGCAAGCAACTTGTTCGATCGGCAGATATACAAGATCTTTTTGTTCAAGTGACCTTGTAATATAAATTATAATTAGTACTAGTATTTACTAGTGGCGAAGTTAATTAAGACTAAGAATTTAAAATGACGGAAGAATAATATGATTTGCAAAATCAATTATTGGTTTGGTGAATAATTTTTGCGAAAAAATATTTTGGATGTAGTGGGTTCTATATATCATATATTTCTCGTATGGACAATGCTAGAGGTGTACAGTGTAGACACCCAAAAGTGTCTACAATCAGTGATAATTTTACTACACTATCAAAATTTTACTACTCACACAATTAATTTTACTACCTGAATTTTTCATGACAATTAATTTTACTACTTCGATCTCAATTTTACTACAACTAACTCAATTTTACATTGTGGACAAATTAATTGTGTCTACATTGTAGACCTCTAGCAATTTGCTTCTCGTATATGCATGCTATACCTTTGATATCCATTCGACCATTATTCCAACACGTTCTTTACAATTTCATTATTAGGTCGACAATTTCATTTTTATCTAATATGGATTTTTATTGAAAAATGACATTATTGCACTTAGTTTTTTTTTTTTTTCTAAATCTTATATACAACCACATAATGAACAATAATATTATGGAAAACATAATTAATGGACTGAAAGAAGAATCAAAATTAAGGCACTGCATTCCTCACTAAGAAAGTAGATTTTTTTTGCAATTTATTTTGTTCTTTTTCGGGTACAGAGAGGGGCAAGCCCCGACAAAAACTAAAGAAATTACGTACTAACTAAGCGAAGTTGAAGGCTTATTTTGCAATATGGCACTGCATTCATCAAGTTTCTTCTTGTTAGACAACATAGTCCTTCCAGAAGGGCCGAAGGGGCGGGGTTCTTTGGTGTAGATTACGCCCCGTATGGGCGGTATATATATTAGATGGATGCTCTTTGTTCACTAGAGAGAGAGAGAATTTTGTCTACGATTAGCCATTTCACCATAAGTAGTTAAATTAGTTCATGTTTGTATAATTAGAGCATGAGTAAGAAAAAGGTATGGGAAATTAGAGGTAATTTGACGTGTAATTGTACTATATCTTTAAATTCGTTTCATTTAGGCTGAATGAATCGTTCTATACTTCTATTAGTTGAAATTAAATATTCGTCTAATTAGGCTATAGTTTATGAAAAAAGTTGATTTCTTATGAAGTGACGAAACGAATCGCCTCGACTCAAATATTTTTGACGAAACGAATCATCTCGACTCAAATAATAATCCATAAATTTAGAATTTCTTTCGCAACAAAATTTGATCAGTGTGACTGTGTCATTTGCATTTGAAGGGAGAGAGTGTTTGATTCACTAATCACTTCATGCTTTCAGTCAAGGAGCGAGGAGTGAAGTAAGCAGGAAAAAATGACCTCAAAATAAAAAAAGGAGAAGCTGACAAGCGCAGGAGTATTTTCCAAGCCCAAAATTCGATCTGATGGCCTAAGTTCGATCGGATAATGCATGGTCCTCGTTCATCAGATACTTTTTTTGAGACAATCAATATCAATCAATCAATCAATACATAATAATAAAAGATGCTTTTTTCAGGGGCCTACGTCGAAAGTTGAGGTTTTCGAGCCACCAGAAAATTCGATTTATTTTTCAAGGCTTGTG
>JBBYHQ010195540.1:0-24776 GCA_038382645.1 Spergularia azorica
AGTACGGGTAATGTGTATAAAAAAATAGGCTCATGACACACAAATAGCGCGTTAGATAAAGTAAATTACTTTTGATTAATAAAGTAAATTACTTTTGATTCATCAAACAAACTACATTCCATATTCTTCATCTTGATTTCGTTTTACTGTCATTTTAATATAGATGAGGATATAAGGATGATTCATGATTGATTTTGATTTAATTTGAGGAAAATTTTAAGCAATCATTTTTTTATGGAAGATTTGATTATTACATACAAAGCGAGTAAGAAAGTTGGTTTATGTTACAAACTAGATAATAGCTCTAATTTTATGTACGAAAAGATTAATCGATTGCTACTTGCATCCGTAATCTGATGGTTTTTTTTTTGACGAATATGCACAATTGACATGTTCAGTTCATTTCAATGAAAGTTGCACCGTAATTTATATTCCTTATATTAAATTTAAACAAAGTAAATCATATTATATTAATTTACACCTATAAAATTTTGTTTAATTTGAATAAGAAGAAAAAAAAAGTGTAATGTAATCGGGCCGCCTGTGCAATTTTGCACGGGTAAAAAACTAGTAACGCCAATAAGTTATGCCCACCTAACTTAGTTTAGCTCGTTGTAACACTTTTTTCGCTACTTATCGATAACATTTATCGCGTCCAATAAAAGTAAAAGTAAAAGTAAAACAAAATAAATAAATAAAAATGATCGCTCTCCGGGAAGCCAATCACTTGAGTTGATACCGGTGAGAGTTCACTCACTAGTCACTAATCACTACTGATATTCAGTGAACAAAATGAACGCCACCGCAGAAAACACCTCTCCTCCGCCACCTCCGCCACCTCCGCCCACCACCACCAATCAAAACCCCCAATTCCCAAACCCTAACTCCAACAATGCCACCCAATTCCAACCCCACCCAATCTCTCAACCCCTTCCCCACCAACCTCAGCCCAACTCCGCCACTCGCCGCCCCCGCGGTTTCGCCGTCACCTCCGATTCCGCCGGCGGCGGAGGGAGGAGAGAGAGGGATAAAGAGAAGGAGCGAACCAAGCTTAGAGAGCGCCACCGCCGCGCCATTACTAGCCGCATGCTCTCCGGCCTCCGACAGTACGGCAATTTCCCCCTCCCCGCCCGCGCCGACATGAACGACGTCCTCGCCGCCCTCGCCCGCGGCGCCGGATGGATTGTTGAGCCCGACGGCACCACCTACCGCGGTGGCCCCTCTCACACCTCGGTAATAATCTGCTCGCTTCATTACAAAACATTGATCACATTGTATTTATTTGTTTCTTAGAAAAGCGTGAATTATAAGTTATGGATTTTATTGGAAATGTTTTTATTTTATTTTATTTTTTCGTTCTTGATGATGAGTTGATGACAATATGTGATTTTGAGATTGTTGTTCATGTGTTTGTGGGGATGTATAATGTATAATGGTAATGCTGAAACACGTAGGCCGAAATTCGGTCCTTTTGTTTAGAGAATGGATTAAGGATGTGATTATCTATGGTTAAGATTTAAGAGGTGGTTTCTCCATTACGAAATTACATTAACTTTCATGGATATCGAGGTAGCGTTGTCGAGACCTTGTTTTGAACCGTATACACCCCTCCCCCCCCCTCCCAAAATTATGATCATTTACCAAAATAATGGGTAAAGCCGGTGTCTTTATTGCCGAGTCTGTTAGCTTTTAAGGTTTTTGGCAATCTTTTTAGGAGTTAATGATCCGAATAGTAGGCTAGTGTATGAATGGAGGGAGGATTCCAGTTAACAGATGGAGTCGAAGATTCATTGGTTATCACTTATCAGATGTTTAGGCTTCTCAAGATCTAGCTTTGATCATTGAGATCGCTGAAGCAATATGTTGTATTGATCAAAACAGTAAGGCCTACGGGGTAGCACTTGGACTAGTCTGTTTTACCACTAATTATTGATCGTGATGATTAAAGTGGCTCTGTTCTAAATCGGCATTTGAGGTTCCTTTGTTGGTCATCAGTGAATTTCTCAAGGCCTTGTGTAACATGTAAAACTTGGGATGGGAAAGTTGGATGGTTCAATTATATGGACTTATAAACAATAAGATCTGGTTCTTGTCAAGAAATTAGGCTGCTTTATAATGATATGTCACTGTTGAATTACAGCATTTTTGGGTTTTTTGAGGTCCTGATAAATACAGTAGAAGGTTTGAGAAGTGTGCTACACAATTGTTAGGATTTAGCCAATTAGGTGACTTAGATTTAGCGATATGTAAGGCTGTGAGCCCGAGTGACAGCAGTTGTTGTGTAGGAAAGCTGCAGTAGTAGTGTAGTAAGGATCTTTATAAGAGTTTGATGGATTTTATCTTTGTTACTGCTATTTGTGGCAGAGAATACCTTTTGTGCAGTTTTATATACCGTCTACTTACATTGTGACAGTATTTGACCATTTGTTAAAGAGGGATGTAAGCGAACTTGTAATTTTGACAGGGGCTTCCTGCAAGAACATGCGACAATTCCCTTTCGGCTAGTTGTTTAAAGAATAGCTCCATGAAAGCATTATTAGATTGTCAGCCAGCAGTCCTTGGAATCGAGGAAAGTTTGTCACCAGCATCTTTTGGATCTGTTGTAGTTACCGAGATGGAAACAAAGAGCGAAAAATATACCAGTACAAGCAATATTGATTCCGCTGAATCTCTGGAAACACATCAGGTATCATTTATCTTGACTAATTCCCATTCTAATTTTTTCTTCTGTGGTAGGTGAGACCATAAGGCTGTATTGTATTGATAATGGCATTTTGTGTTTTAGTTGATTCAAGATGTTCAATCTGGCTTGCGTGAAGACAGTTTTGCTGGAACTCCATATGTTCCCGTATATGTTAAGCTTGCAGTAAGTGACCATTTTTTTCTTCTTGTAGTTATTTAGTTACACTTTCGTTGTTTAAATGTCATGCCTAATTTCTTTTTTTCCGGGAAGAGAGGGGGGGGGGGGGGTACCAACCTGGCCTGGTGGCATGAAACCCACCCTTCTATGCCTTACATAGTTACATTACCATCTAGGGGTCCTTTTTAATTGATGTGATTTGGGCCTCTAATATCTTCTGCAATGTTAGAGAATTTCATTCTCTGACTCACATTTCCATTTTCAAATTATTTACATGCTGTTAATTCTAATTATATATTTAGGGTGGAACTGTAAACAGCTATTGCCAACTAGTTGATCCTGAAGGCATTAGGCAGGAGCTGAAACATCTGAAATCACTAAATGTCGATGGTGTTTTTGTGGAGTGTTGGTGGGGGATTATTGAAGGATGGAGTCCACAGAAGTATGTGTGGTTGGGATATAGAGAGTTATTCATGATCATCAGAGAACTACAGCTGAAAGTACAGGTAATTGCAGTTTTATGTGCATTACCAGTCTTGTGCCTTACATTATGTAATAGTAGCTGAACCTCGTTGTCTCTACACTATGTATGCTCTTTTGTTTGCCTACTGCAAAAAGTTTGCGAAAAAAGCTTCTTCCCCAATATTGACCAAATCAATAAATTCTATGACACTTGGGAGTTGGGTCTAGTGTTGGGAATTTTTTTATTTCCAAGCAAAAGAAGAGAATATTCCTTTGCTTTCTTCCCCCTCCTTCCATTCGAAGTGGGCAGGATCATGGTCAGTTATTGTATTGGTAGTCGGACTCTTGAATTATCAAACTCCTCTGCGCACTTGCCCAGGGCTAAGACATGCATTACTCTGGAATCTCTTGTGACTTATTTATGGGCCTTTTGAAGGTTGCTTTGATGTTTCATGAATATGGAGGCAGTGATTCTGGTAATGCGTTCATCTCTCTCCCTCACTGGGTTCTGGAGATTGGGAAAGATAACCAAGGCATATTCTTCACTGATCGTGAAGGGCGGAGGAACACTGAATGTCTATCATGGGGCATCGACAAAGAACGGGTTCTGAGAGGAAGAACTGGTATAGAGGTAACACACGTGTACTATTTATTTGCATAAGAAATAGGCAGAAAAGATTCTTCTTTATTAGTTTAATACTCTGTAACAAAATGTAGGTTTACTTTGATCTCATGAGAAGTTTCCGTTCAGAGTTCGACGATTTGCTTGGCGAAGGCCTTATTTCTGCTGTTGAAATTGGTCTTGGAGCTTCTGGAGAGCTGAAATTTCCTTCATTCCCAGAAAGGCTGGGATGGAAGTATCCTGGTATTGGTGAGTTTCAGGTACTTCTGGGTGCTGGCTTTGTATTGTAATATTGCTTACGTAATTTTGACTAGTAAAGATTGACTTGCTGTCTCATGTTACTGTACTATTATGGGTTTTGGTAAAACATTAGAGCAAAAAACCTAGGTAAATTGGCCAAAAACCTATCGTAGTTTTCCCAGATTAGAAAGTAATTGAATTCTAAAGAGTAACCTCTTACGTTGCCTCTATAGTCAGGATCTGAAAATCCTGAAATATGGCACTATTGTTAGAACTTAGAAGGACCGATTGCCAAATATCTTTAAATCCTTTCCATTTGATGGCTTTGCTTCATGTATACCTGTGTGATTATTCGTCACACAGATCCTGAAAGAAACAATAAGTGAAAGTGAAGGGAACAAAAGAGAGACCTGGTCACACTTAAAGCACACTCTAGCAGACTTTTTCAATTTATAATCTTCTATATTCTCTTCTCTGTGATCCTCCTTCTCCACATGACATGAGATTTAATTCAGTGCTATGACAGATACTTACTACAGAATTTGAGGAGAGCTGCCCAGACGCGAGGACAGCCATTTTGGGCTAAGGGCCCTGATAATGCAGGTGTTTATAATTCAAGGCCATGTGAAACTGGTTTTTTCTGTGAAAAAGGGGATTATGATAGCTACTTTGGTCGATTTTTCCTGCACTGGTATTCTCAGATATTGGTAGACCATGCTGATAACGTCTTAGCTCTAGCAAGCCTTGCATTTGACGAGACACAGATTATTGTTAAGGTATCAGGCCAATCAGCTCTTTTGTTGACATTTAATTTTCAAGTTCACAAAATAGGCAAAATACATAAGTATGTCTTAATTTTCAAGTTCACCTCTTTAATCAGCATGCCTTTATTTCATGATGTTTTTGCTATAATCTACGGAGTATGTCTTAATTTTAAGGCTATCAGGCTATAATCTACGGAGTATGTCTTAATTTTAAGGTCACCTGTTTAAATTACGGAGTATTTTATCTTCCATTGTAATAATTTGCATACATTATAAGAAATTGTCTTTGAAAGATCATTGCAGTGGGCAAATTTGCTACATAGGTCACCAGGCTTTGTGTACTCTATTTATCTGTTTGGAAAATGATTTTGCAGATTCCAGCCATCAATTGGTGGTATAAAACCTTAAGTCATGCACCAGAGCTTACTGCAGGATATTATAACCCCACAAACAGGGATGGATACTCCCGAGTGTTCAAAGTTCTCAAAAAGCACTCTGTGGCGATAAAATTTGTTTGTCCTGGATCCCTTGTTCATTGTCCAGGAAATGATGAGCCGTTTTCTGATCCGGAAGGTTTGGGTTGGCAGGTAATTGTTTTTAGATGCTACAGTTTTTCTGTTGTGAACTGGTGGTGTAGCAAAAACAATAATTTTGGTGGTCCAATGATCTTTGGCAGCCTCGTGCATTTTGCCATTGATGTCAGTATTTTTGTGATTTCCGCGTTTAGGTAACTTCACAAAATCACAATATTCAACTATTCCTACTTGACTGCTAAGTCTTAACAGCTATTTGTTTTAGCAGGTTCTAAATGGAGCCTGGGATCATGGTCTGGCTGTGGCTGGTCAGAATGCTGAGCCAAGTTATGACAGAGGAGAGCACGTTACATTAGTCGAAACTTCAAAGCCAAGAGATGCTCCTGATCGTCATCATTTTGCTTTCTTCGTATACCAGTTGCCATCTCCTTCTGTTCAGAAGCCATACGGCTTTTCAGACCTAGACTACTTCATTAAAGCCATGCATGGCAAGTATTCTTAGGCATTAGCGACTTTCTTCCATCTCTTTGGCTGCTTCTCATTACTGGTCATATCTGGAAGTGGAAGCACCCAGCCTCTTCTGTCTTCATCTGCAGAATGTCAAAATAATAGGCACTTGACTTATATCAGTGGACTTAAGTTAAACTTTTGCCCTTTTTGTATTTTGTAATGGGCTTTTAAGCCATTTGCTTTCCTTTCAGGAGAAGTTGGATGTCACCAAGAAAATACACAAGTATGATTTTCCTGGCCATCAGTATTGGCTTCATAGAGAAACAAAATGGACCAATAGTCGTAAGATAGGAGATTTCTCGGTGTGGTGTGGTGTGCACGGCACAGCAGGACTGATGAATCAAATAGCAGCTGAGTAGCTGACGACTGGTATAACTTAATAGTATGGCCAGGTTTAGGCTACTGAATTACTGTAACATGAGAAAATTGTTGGAACTTTTGGAGCACAATGTGTGACTCAAAAGCTACTGAGTACTGTTGTACATTTAATACTGGAAGGGCGGCTATTCTAGATTTCAATACAAGTAGAAGCTTTAGAAAAAATGAATTTCCTTCCTTGTAGAAATAAACACCCTTGCAAAAATGCTTCAATTACAAATGTCAGACGCTAGTCGAAAAAGTCAATTTTGCAGCTTGAAGACATCTGATGCAGCGGAATTCTGCGGAATCCCTTTGCAAACTATTTCCACCTCAACATGGATTGGATTAGCAGGTCACCAGAATCATGTGGGAAACAGAACTGGCAATCACTTGATGCAGGATTGTACTTGCAGATCACTCGAATCATCTAGGTCCTACGAACAGGACTGGCTATCTACCTTTGAGAATCGCAGTAATTCACATACTCACAGCAGCAGGGTCCTGTTCGAACCTGCAACAGAGTGTTGTTAGATACAAAACTAGGATGTGAAAATGTTAAAAGCAAGAAGCAGAGAGTGATTGTGGCCAAGGTGAGGAGAGTCAACGAGATCATTCATATACCAGTTTTCTTACACTAATTTAACAAGACGAGTCCATAAAACAATCAACAAACAAAGATGAATATATTTGAAAACTAAAGAATTCTAATATACCTTGCGGAGGGTGAAAGATACTCTTCTGGAGGCCCTGCGGACTGCGCTGTCTTTCACATAATCAATCTACGAATTCATAAAAATTCACAAGACATGTTAAACAAGTAAACAAGTCCTGTTTGCGGAACAGAAAGTCTAGCACCTTTTCACCAAGGAGATTACTAGTGTTTTGTGATAAGGAAAACTGAATTTGTAGCATATATAAGGGCTCATGCAGTTTTCGCTTGGTGCTGCTAATGCTAAGGTCCAGGCAAGTCACTCGGTGTGATATACTTAAACTGCGCTGAAAATGGACTAGACAAGGCATAAAGTCATAAACAACCTACCAAACTGTTATCATGAACAGGTTTGAAGTCTTACTTATTCAAGAGTTAATTACAACACCAAGACTACAATGGATCAAACTTCACATCATGTCTGTTGGAACTCGAACAACAAAAAGTCCATGATATGTAAGCAGATCCAGAACAGGTCAAATACCTTATGGTGTGGAATGTAATGTTGCCAAGCATAACGTGCCTCCCCTGATAATAGAACCATTGATCGTGGGGGAAGATACAATGCATTCTTTATGAAATTGGTGGAATCCTCCATACTTTCACCATGAGTAGTCTTACTACATGTAGGATCAGATTTCCAGATACCATCACGATATCTCCTAAATTCCATAATGCAAGGGCCTGCTAAAGAAAGGCTAAATATCTTATCTTCAAATGCAGAATGTGTGTCGATGTGAGGGGACAAACCTACCCCTGGTGGATATTCATTAACCTGAAAATATTTGTAGTAGAACTTCAGAAAAACCATCACAACTGATTAGAATGCTGTGTCTTAAAGAAGTAAATAGAATAAATCTCTAAGAACCAAGTATGATAAGTAACACGTACCGTTAACTGGTCCAAGTTTATATCTGTAGCATCATCAAGAGAAGATGAAGATATTCTTTCTAGCACGGGTGAAACGAAAGATGGAAGCCCACCCAAGCACCTTTTTGTATCAACATTTCTAATCTGTTTACTCAAGTGTCAGAACAATAACATGAGTGATGTAAAAAAAAAAAAAAAAAAGAATAACATGAGACTTCAATAAGCCAACTTGGTTAAGTGAAGAGTGTACAGCAAGTAACTAAAGCATTTACCACCTCCATGGCTCCATCCCAAAAAGAAGGATATAGTTTGATTATTCTGGTCACACTATTACCCCTGTTTGGCCAAGCGTCTCCTTTTCACCTCCAGAAACAGTAGGAGAAGCTTGGCCAAACAGGCACTTATTCATCTTTGACAAAATTTGAGCCGTCTAGTGTCAGCAAAGACTATAAACATCAAGCCTAATGAATTTTCTTAGCACCATAATCATATCAAACTAATATAACTCACCATAATAATATATTAGCGAGCAGCGAGAATCGTGTACTTCACAATCAAGGTGTAGTGATATATACATAATGTACAGTCTCGCCTGTATTATCCATAAAATTCTCACTTTTTCATCCCGCACATTAGTCCTTTGGATATGTATGATACATTAAGTAAAACTTCGAGATTTAGAGCAAACTACAAACTCCCCCGAATCTTGATGCATCCTTGTCACTTATTTAACCTACAAGGTTGTAAAAGTTTTCTTGTGTTGAGTTTATTAAGAGTCTACTGACTAGCTCCATTAGTGCAGCACTTCTGTTCAAAAGGCTCTTTGAAAGGGATGTGATCGTGCCCTTTACAGACCATACTGCCTAGCTTTGGCATATACAAGTTTTCTGCCACTTTCCTACTAACACAAAAAGGCACAACCGCCATCGGGTACTCCAATCTGAAAATACCAATATGGTTGCAGTAGGCAATAGCGTCTTACCCCTAAAGTAACACCGGTGAAGTAGCAGCAGGAAATATCAATCAGCTAATCGTCTCTAACACTGGAAAACCATTACTCACCGATTCAAGAATATAACCAAAATTCTTGCTGTAGAAGAGAACCAAATCAAAGTTCCTTGTCTAATCTATAGTCACTCCTATTATGACAGCAAGTATCGTATCAATGTCAAAAGAACATGGAAATCCCAAAATTAAATTCATGGCTCTCTGCGACCATTTCTTCAAATGTATTTACATCTCAAAGCAGTGGGCCACACCATCAAAGATACTATTCCGGCTCAGAACTACTACTTGTACACTATAACTCCTAACTCCATCTCCTAGTTACCGACAAAATTACCAGTCTTAGAGCACTTTTCCAAGGAGCTATCAATAAACTTTTACCTAGATGGTTGCAAATATCGTTCGATTATTACAATGGGTTAAAATTAAGACGATTACAACTTTATGGCTTCAGACCAAGAAGATACTATTGAAATTGTCGTAAGAGACCTGGAAAGAATCATTAGACAGACATCTGGCATCTGCTTGTATTAGCTTGTAGGTCTCAGAACTGACACATGAGCAATAGGATAGTAGTATTCGAAACCTTAACTAGGCACAAAACCATGTTGCAAACTCACTAAGAAACGTATCCTGGTGCCACCTCAAACAAGATTCCGCAGAGACTCACAAAGATTATAAGAGGCAACAAAACATAAGTTTATCGAGTTAAAAAATCAGAGCATCTACAACATGTCAACAACCACATAATGTCACTCAGCATCAGCGTCAAAAGGAAAAAAAAGTGTGCAAGAAGAGATCTGAATTATTACTTGATAGCAGAATTCAAAGCCATAGTGCTGAACTCTTCTTTTTGCCAGACTTATCCAAGGCCTAGAATCAACAGCTGCAAGTAGTTCCTAAGAGTGATAAGGATTAGAAAATACAATCAAAAGATACTGCCAACTCAAACTCAAAGATGTTGAAAGTTGAGAAACTACCAACCTCTTCTTCATGTGGAGTAATGAAGTCATGAAACAAGTAAAGCCCATCTATGTTAAGCTCTTCAGCGTTCAAAGAGACATCCACGGAACCACGGACCTTTACCTATTATCATGCACATTCAGCTTTAGATTAAAACACAAACATACTATCTGCCTAAAAACAAGTACAACAGCGACACCTAAACCCATGGCAGACACACAAATACCCCTGCATTTGTTCCGGCCTCCTATCAGCTCAAGTTCACAATCATGCATGTTGTGACATGTGTGAGCTAAGTCCCACTTTAAAAAATAAGTGGGCTTTCCTAGACATATAAACAAGAGGGTCACTCCTCCTATTGCCAGTTGATTTTACGGTAGAACCTCGCTTGGTCCGATTTTACTAGGGTTTGGCTCTCCCGTTTAGTCTCCCCTCCCCTAACAATGCATAGACAAATTGAGATGCACCTTACCACAAAGACAGCCCTAGGGTGTTTCTTAAGGAGGCATAGATACCAATGCAAGTACGCGACTTTGAATACTCACATACTCTCCACTATTGTATCCTTCTTCTGATCATCAATACAGGTTCCGAATTCTATGATTTTAGTCGTGCTTTCTTGAAAAAAATACAGATTAGTCTGCTCAGCATTTTGGTGGGAATCTCATTGCAAACAAAAGTACACCAAATCTATATTTAGCTAATTTAATTGTAGCTAATTTTAAGCAAAAGAACACAAATTCCAATGACCAACAAACCAAATTTCAACATTAATCAACATTCTACAACAATAATTCCCCGATTTTGGCCGAAATCTATCCAAAACCTCAAACTAAACACAAAAAGCTTGCAAATTTTAAAATTTAAGCTAGAGCAGGAACCAACTCAGGGGAGAGTGATACTCATAACCTCGGTCCGAAACCCGTCAGCATCAAAATTGCCCTTACGAGCTTACGCCTCACATTACAGTAAAAAAATTAAAAGGAAAACAAAGTAAAATTACCGGCGACGGAGGGCGGGGGACGGAGTAACGGACATGCAAGAAACGGCCGGAAAGCTGTTGACAAGGGCGGCCATTGAAGGCCGAGAAAGCAGCTTCAGCATATTCCTTGTCGGAGAAGGAAACGATGACCCGGGTCCGGGTATAGTCTGCGGGCTGAACTCCGGTGACGGGCCCAAATTGGCTGAACACATTTGAAATTTGGTCTAGGGATAAGCCCACCGCCGGCCCACAATTGGCCACGAATAGATTCGGACTCACCGGAGATTCTCCTCCGTTATTCGCCGAAGATTCTCCCCCCTTTGGTTTCATAAACTTGGCAGAACCCATTTTTTTTTACTAACAGACACTTAAAGAGTATCGATTACGCTTTTATCTTCGTCTTCTATTGTCGCTTCTTCTTCTCTCCATTTTGTTAGATTGTCTATGTTCGATTTTCGTTTTGAGCATGCGAGAGGAATTCAAACAAAGCATGTTAGGTAGAAGACAACGAAGATGGAGTAGTAAGGAGATTGTGTTTGTGGACGGCTGAATAATGTCGAATTGTCAATGAAGTGTTTTCTTTTCCCGTTTATATACACTAGGTTAGGTGGCGAAAGTAGCTTATAAGCCTTATACGTTTGCCTCTATGTGAAATATAGCCCCACAACTATTGAAATGAGCAATTAAGGGCCCACAAGTTTCACAATTGGTGAAATCAGACAAATTCCTAATTTATCATGAGATATTCAATATCTCCCCAAAATACTACCTTCAAATCTAATATCATAAAATTAACAAAAAAAACTAATATTATCAAAATAAAATCTTATCACATGAAAATTTAAAAATAAAAATCATCTGAAGGAGAAAAAAAAAAAAACCCCAAGGAAAAAAATAAGATTTCAGGACCAATGATGCGTTCATCGCCATTAATGTGAATACAATTTTTTTTCTTGAAGTTTTTTTTTTTTTTTTTTTCGTAGTAATAGGAGTAGTGAGATTGAGACGTAAAAAATGTAATTTTTTGAGTTTTTATTTCAACTTAGATAATATTTTTGATAATATTAATTTTGTAGATGGGATATTGGAGAGATATTGAATATCTCGAGATAAATTGGGAAGGGGTTTGATTTCACCAATTGTGAAACTTGTGGGGGTCAATTGCTCCTTTCAATACTTGTGGGGCTACATTTCACGTAGAAGCAAACGTATGGGGGACATATACCACTTTCGCCTTAGGTTAAAGAGAGTCATTTTCGCCTTAATTTTGCTGGTCGTAGTGGTAATTAAGCCGTGTAATGAACAGCTCATGCCGGTGAATTGACTAGGATTGTTAGACTAAATAAATAAACGAATGTAATTAAGGATTGTTAATCCCCTAATTAAATCTCCCCCATTAAGCCCTAATCGAGTCTAGGTCAGAATCAAAGCGTACCATGTGCATGTGCTGGGGTATGCAAAGCTTGGGCATTCGGAACACCATGTGCGAAAAAGCAGAACTCGTGAGCACCACATGAATTTGTTGTTATGTTTATTATTAGAGCTCAAATCGCTTTAAGAGTTAGGGTTAGCTTGGCTCATGTTGATCAAATCTTAACTTAAAGTTAGGTAATACTAATGGCAATAGAAGAGTTAGGGTTAGCTTGCCTCATTGAAAAGCAAAGTCGGTAAATATTTCGAATCTTCCCCAAGGTAATTGAGTTGAGTAGGGGCATGCTCCACTCGGGACTCGGCCAACCAAGGTACTGGGTTGTTTGAGTTCAAACAAGTCGAGCTCTAATGAGCACAATGGTACAACTCTCGACATGAAACAGAGTCGATGTGATGCATGCGCTACCAAGGTACTCGGAACGTGCATCTGATGCACTATATACCTGTTGTGGAAGAGCAAAAGTGGGGAAGGGGTTGTACTACGTATATAGGAAGTCATTCTAAGTTACTAACCAAAGTAGCTAGATTTAACAAGGGACTAATAAGTAAAATAAGTCCAATAAGTAAAGTCATGCCCAATTACTCATATACAGGATAGCCATTACAAAAGAGGCTCATGCATCATTCATGCAAGGGAATTATCAGGAGAAGTCTTGATGCTTGCATCTTTACCAATGCGCCAGATGCGGCTAGAACTAGGAGTCGCGGTAACAGAGCTACATTTGGTATCAGTGCTTGTTGAGATCTCTGAATCAGAAAATCTGCTTGGGTTGGAGTCACTGAAATACCCGTCAACCTTGTTCATTTGATCGACAAGAGAGTGCCTTAAATGAGAGTTGGAGATGGGGCTGTCCAACATTCTGTTTACGCTTAAACCTGAGTGGAAAAAGCATATTGGAATCGGGGAAGTTGGATTGCTCGAGTGATCTTCTTGCAGGATGTCTCCTATCCGCAACAGAATGCTGTAAGCCAAATTCCCAAGAACTCTAGAATATGCTTCTAAGATTGCATGCCCAACATCCTGAAAATTTTGGTAGTTACTTTGATGAGTTTGGCAATGACACCGAGAAGTTAGGGTGAAATTATAGTTTATGCATGTTTACGAACTAACCTTGCCAAATTGTATTTTGGTGACATTAAGGAATGTATGGGGAAGGCAAGGATGTCTCATCTTTAACTGATAGAGAAGAGCATCTACACGGAGCAATAGCGACTGCATCTTATCGACCTCTGAAGTTGGCTCCTTCACGAAAGACCAGGAGGACCGAATGGGAGTCTTGGTAGTGCCGACTTGATCTTTAATTCTTTGTTTCCAGACAAGTGCTGCTGCCTCCAACTTATTGATGGTGTCAAGAACCTTATGTTCAGATTGCAGTTTCAGAAAATCAACCATATCCAACACTGAGCTTGACCCTGAAGCTACCACTTTGTACAGTTCCTCCCCAAGATTGGCCCTACCAGACTGCATTCCAGTTCATCATAATGTCAGAACAAACAGAGATTATGAGTTGACATTTTTCATACCTATTTGTTACTTTATCAGGGGAAGGGATTTCAAAAAAATAAAGTAAGGGATGACAGCATAACAACCTATTAAACTAAAAAGTATAATGAAAACTGAAGGGCTTACAGTGGGAAGTGCATCCTGAATTGCTTTAGGAACTGGCATTTCGAGCAATATATTCTCATTGATTGATTTGGCGGCCTTGAAAACTTGATGAACTACATTACCCTGAGAAAGCAACTTTTTTCGGGCGGTTTCTGATAGACCACCGGCTGGGACTCGTGGATACGGAAGCCACCACCTTTTGCTCTGCCTTGCACTTCCACCTCCTTCTTTCCTGCTATTACCTTCTGCATACCAAAATTCTGTGCCCACCATTGAGTCTAGCACTTCCTGATGTAAGCAAAAGGACATTAATGATTCTAAAATCGCAAAAAAAGATTTCTCAGATTTACACTGATGCAGTGGAATGAAGAGATCACCTACAATAAGCATGGAGTCAATCTTCTGAAGTGCTGGACTATTGATGTGTACGTCTGTACGAGCTTTAGGCATCATTATCTGCTCGAGTTTCAGACATTAGTGAGGGAGTGAGAAAGAGAAACGTATAACAACTAGGTTTTGTCATTGCAGGAACATAACGTACCTCAAAAGTACGGCCATTTGTACCGCTTTGTTTAGCAGGAACCAATTCAACCATGTAATTGGCAGGCGAGAGCAACCAGTTCATCTCCTTTATCCACTTAGCCTTCCCTTCTTCTGACAAGGGTTCCAATTTCCACAACTCGCCAAAAACAGAAGCTGAAAACACAACAGATGCACACTTAGTTTCATTGCTTAACAAAGGAAGCATAGTAAACAAGAAAGAAATTTATAAAGTCACAGGACACAGGGAACCATTTGAATGAACGAGTATACCTGCAAGGTTTGTAATGGAATTTGATATTGCCAATGCACTGGTCTTGCCCTTGCGTCCTCCAGTGATATCCTCACCTAACAAAAGCTTAGAAAACTTTTCTTTCATTGCCTCAACATCTGAAACTTGAGTGGCATAAGCCCCTCTGGCATAAAACTGCTCGGGGCTTTCTTGTCCACCCCATTCATCACTTTCTTCGTTGTTCCGCTTAGTAATCCAGTCAGAGTAGAACGATCCAGAGGCATCCTTGCCAGACGAGCAGCTAGTTTCTTCTTCTTTAAAGGATGGCGTAAGATACCCATCAGTCCCATCTTCCCCACTAATGGCCTTCACATGTCCATAAGATTGACTGTTCAGGATACAGCTCTCGAGCCCATCATAAGTTATTATTCCTGAAACATATTCGTGAAGGTTATGGGCCATGATACTTTCTTCTAGATAAGTTGAATCATGTCTCAGTGTTTTGAAGGAATACATAGGCAAGCATGCAGGATTTATATGAACACAGGCATTTATATGAATACATTCATTAGATGTTCTAAACATAGACAGTTTTATTTGAAAAACATCATGATCACTGCCATAACTGCAAGAATTTCAGCAGAAAAGGAAAAATATATCACACAAATTCATAGCAGTAAGCGTACGGAGTCTACGGACTCTCAGATTTCAGGGGTGGATTAAGTGAAATGTCGTCTAAGCGTACGGACTCTCAGTTATTATTTCTAACATAAACAAAGCACAAGTATAGTAGTTATTAACTACAGAACGATATCATAACTAGCAGAAGCAAAATTAAGCAACTACATTAAAGACCATTTTATGTTGGGAAGATATACTGCAATGTCTGCAATATCTGGTTTGTGCCTGGTTTGACAGCATATACAGTTTCTGCATTATAAGTGATTCGGATCATAACAATTAAAGGTATCATATCTCTACATTAACCATCTTCATTAGTGTGCTACTAATTAGAAGATGATGAAAATAAAAACCACTAGTAAACAGACAAAATTTCAAAAGGTTTACAAAAAAATTTAAAGCACATAAAACAAAAATCTTAATCATGCTTTATGAGATATCAGTTTCACATCTTTGTGGATCCCTACAAGCATATATACTCACAGGAAAAAAAATCATTTCTGACTGGCAAGAAAAAGAGAGAAGGGCCTACTGAGTTGCTAAAGAAGTGGAAATAATTGTAAGAAAATCCAAGATTTCATTTTCAAAATCATTAATAGTAAGGTTGTAAAATGTGTAAGGAACTTGGATAGCTAACAAGGCAAACACAGTAGGAGACTAGGAGAAACACCCTCAGGAAGTTTCCAAAGACCTCTCTGTGTTACTTCATTTTCAGGAAGATATAACAAGAAATTCCATGTTCCACATCGTTTCCTATCTTAAATTGCAGGAAGAAAATGCAGACAAGGGAAATCCCATGTGGGTAGCAACCATCAAGTACAGGGGTACATTATTTAGCTTCATCCTTACTACTCTTCCATGTGGGTCATTTTATCCCTCTAAGTTCCATATGTGGTAAAACATAATACGATAGCAAATGTACATCGACAAGCCGTATCACGACACTAGCTAGGCACTTGAACATATTGGAACTCAAAGGGATACTTTGCACTTATCTTCAGGTCGATGAATGAGAATTTTTCGAAAACTAGTCAAGTTCATAGTCTGATGACTGAAAACATACTTTTTAACCAAATCGTAGCAACATAGCCATACAATTTGCCATTTACACAAGCCAAATGGGACATTGCAAGAAGTAAGCACAAACATAAAAAAAAGCAATCTCAAACCAATACAATTATACAAATCACAGAGTTCAAAAAGTTCTTAATCATACATTAACCTTATAATTAGTACTGTATTTTATTCACTCAGAACTCGCCACCCAGTTTTGTCCCTACATTGCATGGTAAACAGTGCTGATAATTCTAAAAATCATATTTCTAATAGTAGCATTTGACTATAATTACCACTTTAGCCAAGAAATAGGAATAGTTTAATCCAAAGATTAGTTTAATCTTCTATGTCTAAGTCAAATTAAAGTGAGGCAAAAAGACTACCCACCTTGAGCTAAATAATGTTCACCTTTTTATTTCAAATGGTTTTAATAGTAACAGTGCAGATGGATGACTTAAACATATATGTGAAAGTTAAGTGCTAATATGGGTCCTCAATTTCCGGCTTCTTGCTAAGTTGGTGCTGTAGAGTATAGACTACACAGGCAGATGCATTGCTCGATGCTATGTGATGTCTACCACAAGATTCAATGGCTAGCTCAGGTGGGAGGTTAAGCGATCTCAAAATGACACGCTCTAGGTTCGATTCTCGTCCCTCTCGGACACCACTACCTTTCCAACACAATAACAATCTACCAGTCCCAAAACTCCAAAAGGTAATGACTTTCAGCTCCATGACATTCACTCCTTTTATTAAGACGTGCACAAAACTGCTCTCGCAACGAGTAATAAAAATTACATTCCAAAAGTGTAAACATCACTACTCCATCTCACAAAATTTCATGCCTTTCATAGTTTAAGATCCATGGATCATTATGGTCTAGAAACACAACAAAACACAACAAAAACAGAAAGGGATGTTGACATACATCTAATCAGCCATGAGCCTTGATAGTCAAAAACACAGAAAGTTGATTTCTTTTTTTTGAAGGTTGAATTTTAAGTTGGGGTATGTTCTCATGGGCAAACGTCAATCTTTCTGTGTGCTATTCCCACCACCTTGATAGTCACCATTTATTATTGATTGTCCTTAACTTGTGTCACATTTTGTATCTTTGGTCACTCTCATCTAAACACATCATCCATAAACTTTGAGAGATACATCTGACTTAATCTACTTAATGACTTGCCAAATGAAAACACGTTGCATAAAAATGAGTCAGATCATCCTCACTCGGACCTACTTCCCAGAACCTTTCTCTCAATTATATGAAAAAGGACCCACATTTATTGACGGGTTCTCAATAACTTGACCAGTTGAGCTAATTACCGTCCACAAGAGACAAAACACGTAAAAACTTAAAGAGGTACTACATGTTATGAAACAGTGTTACCAAGTACTACACAGAATGAGGTAGGTACAAAGATTCAAAGGTAGATAACACAAACATAATTTGCCATTCAATGCATGAAATAAACATAAAAACAATATGACATGAATACCCATCATATCATAGACCATGACTTAATAATAATCACAAACTACTCAACAACTCCCCCTGAAACAAGACTTAAAATGACCATAAATTCATCATCATAATAATAATAATTAATAAAAACAATGAACAGAGAAAGTGAAAGAGGAGATCAGAGGGGCCTTACTGTCCTGTTCATTCTCATCAAAATCAATGCTAATCTCCCTGTTCTTCCTTGTACAACACACCAGTCTTCTCCTAACCCCCATCTTCATCACCTCCTTAATTAATTTATTTGCCTTCCTTCTCACCTCTACATGCAACCACCACAACACAATTAAAAGAACCATTAATCACATCAGTAGCTAATAATACTAATCTAAAGTTTCGGCATTACTTAATTAGTTTACTAAAAGCGGTTTTAATATAAGTCATCCTCACTTTTCAAACTCGGTTTATCTACATTACTAATCATATGTATGTCACAGTTGACGAAACCTTAAAATTTCACCACGTCTTAAAACTCGTACCATCACACTAACAAAAATATGTAAAAAAAATTTTACCTAAACAAATTCGGTACAGTAAAACTTGGATCACAGGAATTACTCTAACATGACAAGTGACTAGTGACTGCTGCCACCCACTTTTACTAAGACTTTTTACTCCCATTTTTCACAACTTTATGTTATTTTGAAAGAAAATAAAAAAGTTTAATACTTTTTTATTAAAAAAAACGAGGACTCCTACATGGGAAAATCAAATAATAATCACAATAATAATAATGAAATAACAGGATCACAGGAAAACATTGACTAAAAAGAAACGTAAGCAAGAAGATTAAATGAGAGAGAAAAAAGAGAGAGGAGGTATGTACCTGGGTGAGTCGAGTAGTATGTAGGAAAGACAAGGGCAGAAATTCCCAGAATCAAATGAAAGAAATCATGTGAAAGATTTTAATGTGATAAAACTTCACGAGCAAAATGTGGTACTACTACTGCCCTGATAAGTGAATGAGTGACCCATTTAACATTTTAGACCATCACATTTATTGAATGGCACTCAATATAACGGACGACTCGACTCGACTCGACACGACACGAAAACGAGTCAGGCTCGTGAATCCGAGAAATGAGAACGACTTATATAAATGGATCCAAAGAGAATAAAACAAGGGGATAATAAAAGAGAAATTTTAGGAGAAAAACAAGAAGAATAGAAGTTGTATGTGTCTGAACTAAAGTTTAGTGAGTGATGCCGAAATTATGGGAAGTAATAAGAGAATTAAATGTGGAAGAGATTGGTGGTTGTGGGTTTTTATCAAGTAAGTGGGCCCATTTTGGAATTTTCGGAAATGGGCTTTTTTTTTTTTTTTGGTGGGTTTGGGTATTCGGGTTTTTTTTTCTGGATGTGGGTATTTATGGGGGTTGGGTGGGTGGGTCAATTGGGTGCGACGTAAGAGGCGGGGTAGAGTGCAAATGTTTGTTGAGGCAATTTTTTTGGTGCCGATCCCTATAAGTTTTTCGAACATGGACTGATGGACAATATCACAAGAATGAATATTTTCGTGTTTCGAATATGTGAATTGCGAATTTGAATAATAAATTGTAGAAGAAGTCACGACGTACGTAAAATTTATTGTTAATGTATTAAGGGAATATCAGTTACACATCAGATAGCAGATTATTATATGGTCCATCGGCGTAGTATTGGGTTATGACTTATGAGAGGAGGTTAGGGGATCCGAATCTCGACCCCTGAAAGATTAATCAATAGATAGAGTAATTTAGAGGTACGCAAAAAAGTAAATAGGTAATTAGGGTAAGTTCAAGACAAGCAATCAACACAATATTCAAAATCAAGGTGTTAAATGTGGTTATCAAGACTCGATTTTATGTCCCTTAATAATTTCGTAGTAGTGAGACGAAATGTTATTAATAGAGTAAGGCTATTTGTATATCTCATATAGAGTACTAAACATATATGGGGGGACATGTGAATAAAAAAGTAGTCATATACATTTAGAAATATATATGAATATGCATTAAAATTTTCTCTTATTAATAGGTTAAGGACTCAATCTACCATCACTCTGGCCTTCGATTAAAAGGTCGTGACAACTGCTTCATTTCCTATGTTAGATTTTTGAAAAATGATATTGAATGAGAGTATCGAGACCACAAAGTTACGACCACTACATAGTTCATGATTGTACTTTTGATTTCCTTTAAATCGGATGGCTCGAAAGATGAACAATCCACACGTTGGTAACACACTTCAATTCCTAGAAAAGCAGTTCAAGGTCTTACATTGATTAAAAGATTTAGGAGCAAGTCTCTTTCGTATAGTACTCGTAACCAACGCGGCAACGCCTAACTTTCTTTGACTTTAGCCTAATTGCCCTTTTTCATTTAGTTCAAATTTGTTCTTTGGATGTTGGAACTTATCTTAAATTTAAACAACTTTAATTTATAGACGGTGGTGATATGTAATATTGCTGGTTATTTATTGATATATTTCAAGAACTTATGGGAAATTTGAAACTATGTCTCCACTAAAACTAAAAGCTTTTGTGTATATACTAGCATGCATTCTCTCTTTGCAAAACATACATATTTACAATTCACATGTATCAGCCATGTCATGCACATTTGTACAAGAGTTGAATTATGTCGTGTTTCCTGTCTCACTCGTTATATGTGTTTCTTACGCTAAAATAGTAAAGTCCTAATAACTGATCACCTATAATTTTGTTATAATGTCAAGATTTTTAAAAATCTAATATATCAGGAAACAGAGTGAGATACAAATGATAAGCTCAAGAGTTTAGACATATTTTTTCCCTTATAAAAGGCTCAAAATAGTGAGACGGCACCAAGTATGAAACCAATTAGGAGAAGCTTAATTCACCAGTCATATCAACTAGGTGCTCATCGAAAGCTAAATGAAGTGGATATATGCTAAGAGTGCCAAATGTGAAAGACTGAAAGAGATTAATACAGTCCATCTTTTACTGTCGTCCGAAAGATGTTAAATTTAAATTAAACTTGTGACATCGAAATCAAATAAAAACAAGTAATAATACACGATATAGATACACCACAACATCACTTCATGCTTACTTAATAGAATAGTGAAGACTACGGCATTCGTCAACGGTAATTTTTGAGTCTCCTATAGCAGCTAATTTCATAAATGTAAGAACTTTATTTGTATAAACGAAGTCACGCACTAACTCACAATTACCGGAACTAATGGGGAATAGTTATTCTATGTGCTCGTACGTAGGTTTTGATAATTATTGGTTTCCGATACTTCCACTAAACGCCGCGGACTTAATTAGGATAGAACCATCAATTCTCATTCTGTCTCTTCTTGCCAAATCATGCACTCACCTTTAGTTAGACCAAGCACATATTTGAGTGTCTGATGACTAAGGTTGGCCTCTTGATTAGGAAACCGACGTGACTGGAGGTTGTTTCGAGTTTAAATCCTCATGTGTCCACTCCTATAGCATTAGTTGTTCCTATGTTACTGAATGTACCTTATGTACCAAATTGGCCAATATTTTCAGTTTCAAGTAAGTTTACTAGCATATATCGGCCGATATTTTCATTTTCCTAGCTAGCATATATCGGCGAGTAAGTTTCCTAACAATTTGGCCTTGTTCTATCACTGGAACCGAAAGGAAGCACGCTTAAGATATCAATGCAATGATAATATGGTGTAATTATCTATACATGGTCAAAAAACAATGTCCTTACAATAACATCAGGTTTTCCTGATATGAGACTAATGTATGAACATTAGTTACTTGTATTTCCTTAGATTCTTCAGTTTCGGGGTCGTAAGCTATTAAAATATTTGAATCATACGGTCTACACAGCAACAATTTACCATCAATAATCGGACCAAATGTAGCCAAAAGAAGGCGGCCTGGACGTTGATGTGGAAGCTTCTGACTTTCGACTCGAAACAGAGAGGTCCAAGAATTCGAGTTCCCGTACTCTTTCATGACCCAAAATCTAAACTCCATATTTCCATCATCGTCGAAGCCAAATTCCCGATAAGCAAGCATGTCCTTGTGATCAAATGTTTTGTGAAACATTTGATTCCCAGACTTGGGGCCGTTGGGTACATCCATCAGCCAAATGCTTTGGTCGTCAAAAGCTAAGCATATGATTTTGCCTTTGTCTTCGATGTTGCTGTTCCAATGTAAAGCCCCATTGAATTAAGTCCCACCATGAAGGTAGGTTGGGCTTTGCCAACTTTGCCATGATGAATCGGGCTCAACTTTTAATTCGGACCATGAATCATCGCATAGAGACTAGAGATAAACATGATGGTCTTTATAATTTCTAAGGTCTTTGGCTACAACCACCACCTTATAATCACTATCCTTGTTCGAAAATCCAATACCAAGCATTTTGTGATAATGTACTCGATTGTCTCGATATAAACTTTCAGGGGTCGATAACTTCTCGAGCATCTTATGTGTCCTTGTTGACGGGTTCCACAAACCAAAGGTATACTCGATCGAATTCATGTTGAAATCCCTATTATGTAAAACACATATCAAACCGTTACATGAGCCAATGACCTCTCCAAAATTACGAGGACAATTAGGTCCAAAAAAACGGCTCAATATTACGAGAAGAAAAGGTTTTATCAAAAACCTGATAAGAATGCAGTCTGACGGATCGCTTATAATGGACGCAAAGCCAACGACGAAAAGCGTTATTGTTGTTGTTCAAATTGTTGGCGTTATGAAGATGAAGTTTGTGAAAGTTGTTATTTTGGCTGATAAGGGAATGCCATGATTTACAGACACACCGGAATCGTAGCAAGGATTCGGAAGGAAGTCTTGAAAGGATGTCGATGATCAAGTCATATGGTATATGCATACTTGCAGACCTATGATAATTATGATTTTTTTTTTTTTGAGGGCTAATTTATGACCTTATTGCGTATATGTAAAGTATAAATTACCTCTTATTATACTTCTAAAAAATATTTTCTTTTCCTAATACAACTCAACATGATTGCAATGGAATTCCTAACGTACCAATATGTCTTTAGCCCTTTTCGTAATACAAGTCATGAAGTCACCTCTTAGGCCCATATATCCTCTCCGGGCTCGAAAAGGTGAAAGTCTTGTTGGTAGTATGATGGTAGGAATCTATTATAAACTGATCATATGAGCCTCTTATAAATTGATCATATGAGCCTTAATTTCTCAATGTGGGGACAAACCAACTCCATAAACCACTTTCTAAATTCCGTAGTGTTACATTAAATCTCGTATATCAGTCAGGCGATCAACGGAACAAGTGTCCTCGTCTCTGATAGACCGTTTCTAGCGACTTTTGGTTATTAATTAAGGTGTAAAATCGATTCTTGGACCTCAACCATTTGCTTTAGGTTTTTGGTTAAGTAAGTTCTCTAACATAATTAAGTGAGTAATAACCAAAACTAATTTCGTAACACTAATAATAATATAGCAAATGGGAGACACCATTGTTCAACGATATCACTAATTGGAGACATCAAACAAACAGTAGTAGTACTCAGAGCTTAAAAAGAAAAACGGGTCTTCTAACGTGTGCCAATAGGGCACATGATAAAAGTCTCTTTAATTTCTTATTTAAGTGGAATTCACCTGAATTAATCTATGAGATTTCATATTTTGTTTATACAAGTGAGAATCCCACTTATTAAGGAAGGAAATAGATTGTTATTATATGCCCTATTGGCACACGTTAGAAAAATCCAAAGAAAAAACATCAGCACTAGAGTATGTGAATTCGTTATTATTATCTTCTTTAGTAATACATCGCCTAAGAAAAAAGTAAAAATAATTACACTATCATTGATCACTCAAACTGTTAAATCGTCAACTGCTATTTGTTTCTTATCATAGTTGATGTGATATCAATGAAACACTAACAATTCAAATTGAGATCGTCTAGAATTGAAAAATAACTACAGACACTCACAGGTTACTCGATGAGATAAATAGATAAAATGAGAGTGGTCACTTCATTATCATCAGGCTTTCATGATATGGAACTAAGATATAAACATTAGTTGCTTCGCTTGCATGTAATTCTTTAGATTCTTTAGTTTCAGGGTTGTAAGCCATTAGAATATTTGATGCGCCTTTGTTTGAGCTATACAACAACAATTTACCATCAATGGTTGTACCAAATATAGCCAAAAGAGGGTTTGAACAAGGAAGCTTTTGACCTTCGACTTTATACAAAGACGTCCAAGAATTCGAGTTCCCGTACTCTTTCATCACCCAAAATCTATACTCTGAATTATCATCGAAGTCAATATCCCAATAAGCGAGCATGCCCCTGTGAACAAAAGTTTTCCAAATACCATCCGAATTGGGGGCTACACCCATCAGCCGAATGCTCGTGTTGTCGAAATCAAAGCATAAAATCTTGCCTTTGCCTTTGAGTTCACAAGTCCAATGGAAAGCCCCATTAAAATAGCTCCCACCTACATACCAGCCCGGGCTTAGCCAATAATCTCGCCATGACAAATCGGGCTCGGCTACTTTTAATTCGGACCATGAATTATCGCGTAGAGAGTAGAGATGGACAAGAAAGTCTTGTTTATTTCTGCAGTCTCTGGCCACAACAACCACCTTATAATCCTCATATTCATATCATATATAATATTAATAGGCGTGCTTTTAAAGTTTTATGAGACCTTCCACGCAGGCGCTGATGTCAAATGAAAATTATTACAAATAACACTCACATGGTTACGCAAGGCACACGCATGCATAGGGGTGAGCATCAACGGGTACCCGCTCCAAAAACATGGAACCGGACCCGTACCCGTTGACAACGGTTCCTAAAA